>JBBDGP010004616.1:0-10000 GCA_037952835.1 Lithobates septentrionalis
ACCAGTAAACTCCGGCAGAACCTGGAGGAACAGCTCGATCGATTGATGCAGCAGCTCCAAGACCTGGAGGAGTGCAGGTGAGCCTAAAGGTGCCTACACACCTCTGATGGAGAGCACACTCTAGCAATAAAAATCTCTTTCTAGAAGCATTCATGTTTTCGTTCGATAACTCCACGTGAAACCTATAGATGAAAGGGGCAGGACCATGTTGAGGAAAGACAATAGCAGCTAGGTTAGGGGGAATACTTTTGGTTTTAAAGGGCTTGTCAACACTCAAGGTTCTTCAACTTAATGCATTAAGGTGAAAAACCACCTGTGCTGCAGAGCCCCCCCCCCCCCCCTTTTTCTTACCTGAGCCTGATCTTTCCAGCAATGGGGATGAGCACAGCAGCTACAGCCGCTGTTTTGGGTCCTCATTGGATAGATGATAGCAGCAGGAGCCATTGGCTCCCGCTGCTGTCAATCAAATCCAGTGACCTGGGGACAGGGCCGAATCCTGCTGTCTGTGTCAATGGAGTGTGCCTGCACGAGTGGCCCTTTTTTATTTATTTTTTTTTAAAACAAAATTTTACAATCACTTTAATTAGGGACTGGTGTCTTTGCAGTATTGGGGGAATTGGGGCAATCTGTTGCCAATCCAAGCTAAACATTTTTGTATCTTAGGTTGGATTCCCCATATACTACCAAGATTAATTCAGGCTACAGTCTCTCCCCAGTAATAAAGTATGATTTCTCTTACCTACCATCCTGAGTGTGACGGAACCGGTTGGCACCCCAATAGGGTGCTTCCTTCCGCCAAACTGTGCCTCCTGCCCTCTGAACCGTTACAGGAGACCGAGAGCTAATAGCAACCTTTTACCCAAAGCATTGCAA
Source organism: Lithobates septentrionalis (assembly GCA_037952835.1). Lineage (NCBI taxonomy): Eukaryota > Metazoa > Chordata > Amphibia > Anura > Ranidae > Lithobates > Lithobates septentrionalis. The sequence goes on from JBBDGP010004616.1 coordinate 874, forward strand.
ACTCTCCAAAGGAATGACTGTTTATTGAAACTCAGACCCATACTTTATACCCCACAGGAGGATATTCCCCTCTTGAGGATATTAGCATGAGAATGCAAACTGTAAACAACAACAATATAATTAACATAGCTAAACAACAGCCAACATATATTTTAAACTTTAAGCTAATTAAAGGGATTGTAAAGTCTCAAAAGTTTTTCACCTTAATGCATTCTATGCATCTACTGCAGATATCTGAATTTGTGTGAGGGCGGGGGGAATTGTGTTGAGACATTAACCACTTCCCGCCCGCCCTATGGCGGATTGACGTCCGGGAAGTGGTTCTGTTATCCTGACTGGACGTCATATGATGTCCAGCAGGATAACATGCCGCCGCACGCCCACGGGGGCGCGCATCGCGGCGATCAGTGGATCGGTGTGTCAGTCTGACACAACGCTACACCGATCCTGGTAAAGAGGCTCCGGCGGAGGCTCTTTACCACGTGATCAGCCGTGTCCAATCACGGCTGATCACGCTGTCAATAGGAAGAGCCGTTGATCGGCTCTTCCTCACTCGCATCTGACAGACGCGAGTAGAGGAGAGCCGATCGGCGGCTCTCCTGGCAGGGGGGTCTGCGCTGATTGTTTATCAGCGCAGCCCCCCCTCAGATCACCACACTGGACCACCAGGGATCGCCACTAGGACCACCAGGGAAGGGGCAACATGTGGATGGCCAGGTATGTACCCCATGGCCATCCACATGTGCCCAATCTGTGCCAATCAGTGCCCACAAATGGGCACTGATTGGCACCATTATGTTGCAGTGATGCCCAGCAATGCCACCCTTAGGGGCATCACTGCAAATAACCAGCGTCATCAGTGCCACCCATAAGTAACCATCAGTGCCACCTATGAGTGCCGCATACCAGTGCCGCCTATCAGTGCCACCTCATCAGTGCCACCTCATTGGTGCCACTTAATCGGTGCCCATCAGTGCCGCCATATCAGTGCCCGTCAGTGCAGCCATATCAGTGCCTGTCATTGAAGATGAAAACTTACTTATTTACAAAAAGTTTTAACAGAAACAAAGAAAAACTTTTTTTTTTTTTTCAAAATTTTTGTTTTTTTTTAATTTGTTGCGCAAAAAATAAAAACCGCAGAGGTGATCAATACCACCAAAAGAAAGCTCTATTTGTGGTAACAAAATGATAAAAAAATTGTTTGGGTACAGTGTAGCATGACCGCGCAATTGTCATTCAAATTGCGACAGCGCTGAAAGCTGAAAATTGGCCTGGGCGGGAAAGTGTCTAAGTGTCTGATATTGAAGTGGTTAAATAATCAAAGGAGAAAATTGAGAGGTCTGAGGGAACTTTAATACGGCACTTGGCCCATACCACAGGGTCTGGAATTTCGAAAAAGTGCTGTAGGTTGGGATTGGTCCAGAGGGGGGCGTTTTGGGGATACAGCAGTCAGAGGGTACTTTTCACAGGCCAGGCCCTCCTTCCAGGCCCTAAGGGTGGTTACACATGGAGTGGGTCAGGTCGTATGGAGCCTTTGGACCTTGCAGAGGAAGATTCGACAAACCCCCACAGATCGTAACACGGCAGCCTCAGTGGCCCAAGCCGGGTTGCATCTATCCGGAACCAGCCACCAAAATGCAGTGACTAATTGAGCCGCGATGAAATATTTGTGGCAGTCCGGGAATGCCAGGCCCCCCTGCGAACAAGGGCTCATTAGAGTGGTTAACTTGAAACGGGGAGGAGGTGGGCCCCAAAGAAAGGAGGAGAAATTTTTATTTAGTTGGGGAAAAAATGATTTGTGAATACATTGAGGGAAATACGAAACAAATAGGTAAAATTGGGAAGGATTTTCATTTTGATGAGGTTAATACGACCCAGCAGGGACAGAGGAAGATTCTCCAATGACAGTGCATATTTTTAACACTGATCACTGTCACTGGTTCCCAAAAAGTGTCAACAGTGTCTGATTGTCCGCAGCAATATCGCAGTCCTGCTGTAAGTCGCTGATTGCCACCATTACTAGTAAAAAAAAAATCCAGTATCTATCTATCTATCTATCTATCTATCTATCTATCTATCTATCTATCTATCTATCTATCTATCTATCTATCTATCTATCTCATAGTTTGTAGATGCTATAACATTCATGTAAACCAGTCAATATATGCTTATTGGGATTTTTTTTACCAAAAATATGTAGCAGGATACATATTGGCCTATATTTATTGGTTATGTTTTATTGCAGAAAGTTTTTTCAGAATTGGCAGTTTTTTTTTTGTTTTATAGCGCAAAAGATAAAAACCCCAGCGGTGATCAAATTCCACCAAAAGAAATCTCTATTTGTGGGGTAAAATTGACATCAATTTTATTTGTGTATAGCGTTGCATGTTCGCCCAATTGTTCATTAAAGAAATGCAGTGCTGTATCACAAAAAATAGCCTGGTCGTGAAGGGGGGGGGGGGGGGGGGTAAATCATCTGGAGGTCAGGTGGTTAAGGTGAGCTTTGCTGTCTTGCAGGGAAGAGTTGGACACTGACGAATATGAGGAAACCAAGAAAGAAACTTTAGAGCAACTAAGTGAATTTAATGACTCTCTGCAGAAGATTATGTCGGGGAAATATGACTCTGGTCGATGAGCTGAGCGGGATGCAGCTGGTAAGAATCTGCCATTGTAGTAGGTGCGGCTCTGTCCTTGTAGACCCTGTTTGCTTTTTAAGGGCTCGTTCACACTGGAGCTCAACCCCGTACAGAATGAAGAGCCCTATGTTTACCTTTTTGTACCCACACTGAGCCTATATAAGTGAATGGACACATGTTGACTTTAGGGACTCACCCACACAGCCAAGTTTGACATGTACACAGGAATAGGTGCACAAGCCTGTCCGTCCAGGGCCCTCCGCCCGTCCCTGCGCCTGTCAAACTCAGCTGTGTAAATGAGTCCGTACAGCCAATACTTATTCATTCACTTATAACTGTTGCCTGAGCTCTGCTCTGCTACAGAAAAGTTAAACAAGCAGGTCTTTATGCTTTTACGGGGCTAAGCACCCATGTGAATGACCCCTATGGATAGAAATACAAAAAAAGGTGGGTCCCAAAAGGTGACCCAGGGTCGGACTTTAAAGGCGCAGTAAACAATAGGGATATGAAAAAATAGTAATATTTATTGAGACATAGATATATACATGGTATGAAAAGGGACATAGAAAAAGATTTAAAAACCATATACATAGAAATACATGATATATTATGTGAGCCCTAGTGTGTCAACGCGTTTCGCCGCTAAGCTTCGTCAGGACACATTCGTGATTCGTTGGTTGCAAGAAAAGAAGAAAAACGGGTCTCACTATCTTGCAGTAGAGTCAGTCTTGTTCAACAAGTGGTTCAACAAATCCCGAATGTTTACTGTGCCTTTAAAGTCTGACCCTGGGTCACCTTTTGGGACCCCCCTTTGTTTGTATTTCTATAATTATCTACGGAAGAGGCAATGTGAGTGCTTTTTTCTCCTAAGACCCCTATGGATACTATATTACATTTCCTTGAAAAAGTATTCCTACCCCTTAAAATTTTCCACATTTTGTCAGGGATAAAGTTGTGGAGAAGTTTAAAGCAAGGTTAGGTTATAAAAAAATATCCCAAGCTTTGAACATCTCATGGAGCTCTGTTCAATCCATTATCCGAAAATGGAAAGAGTATGGCACAACTGCAAACCTACCAAGACATGGCCGTCCACCTAAACTGACAGGCCGGGCAAGGAGAGCATTCATTAGAGAAGAGCCAAGAGGCCCATGGTAACTCTGGAGGAGCTGCAGAGATCCACAGCTCAGGTGGGAGAATCTGTCCACAGGACAACTATTAGTCGTGTTCTCCACAAATCTGACCATTATGGAAGAGTGACCAGAAAAAAGACATTGTTGAAAGAAAGTCATAAGAAGTCCCATTTGCAGTTTGTGAGAAGCCATGTGGGGGACACAGCAAACATGTGGAAGAAGGTGCTCTGGTCAGATGAGACCAAAATTGAACTTTTTGGCCTAAAAGCAAAACGCTATGTGTGGAGGAAAACTAACACTGCACATCACCCTGAACACACCATTCACACTGAGAAACATAAAAGAGAAAAAAGCGCCTCTGAGTGCAGGTATTTATTGCTGACAATAATAAGTTATCCACACTTACAGTAAGGTAAGGAGAAGACTGGTTACAAAACGGGACATGACTTCGGTGACAATAACAGCGTCCATGGGTTGGATCCGGCGTGATGAGCGGTGAAGGATGGTCTCGATCCTCCGCGGGAGGAAGCAAACAAGCCGCTGCGCTGGATGACAGTCTCGTAATCCTAAACAAGGGCGTGTGACGTCACTGAATCGAAGAGAACCACAACGCGTTTCTGAACATGCGCGAAGTTCCCACTGGACATGCGCGCTCCTTTTATCAAGTGTCTTCCGCAGCAGCTTGTTTGCTTCCTCCCGCGGAGGATCGAGACCATCCTTCACCGCTCATCACTCCGGATCCATACCATGGACACTGTTATTGTCACGGAAGTCATGTCCCGTTTTGTAACCAGTCTTCTCCTTATCTTACTGTAAGTGTGGATAACTTATTATTGTCAGCAATAAATACCTGCACTCAGAGGTGCTTTTTTCTCTTTTCTCTTTTATGGTTATATGGAGAGCTGACTCTGCTCATTCGGAAAAGCCTGCCCTCAGCGCTGGTCATAGACTATAGACATTCCAGTTAGAGACATTTCGACCTTGTTTTATTTTGCCCTCATCTCCTTAATACAAGTTTATTGCCATCTACGGCTGTAGCTATGGACTATTAATGAGACTGTTCTGCAGCTACAGCTATATTGTTACATTGTACCATTGATTATATCATCTTGCAGTCGTCTTGTCCATATTTGTTTCTTTGGTCCATTGATCGAATTTACATCATTTTCAATACTGTACCCTCTAATTCTGTCCTGAGCGCTTGCACGCATCTGTTATATATCCACTGAGAAACATGGTGGTGGCAGCATCATGCTGTGGGGATGCTTTTCTTCAGCAGGGACAGGGAAGCTGATCAGAGTTGATGGGAAGATGGATGGAGCCAAATACAGGGCAATCTTAGAAGAAAACCTGTTAGAGTTTGCAAAAGACTTGAGACCGGGGTGGAGGTTCACCTTCCAGCAGGACAACAACCCGAAACATACAGCCAGAGCTACAATGGAATGGTTTAGATCAGGGATATGCAATTGGCGGACATCCAGCTGTTGCAAAACTACAACTCCCATCATGCCTCTGCCTCTGGGTGTCATGCTTGTTGCTGTCAGAGTCTTGCAATGCCTCATGGGACTTGTAGTTCTGCAACAGCTGGAGGTCCGTTATATCATATCCTTGGTTTAGATCAAAGCATATTCATGTGTTGGAATGGCCCAGTCAATGTCCAGACCTAAATCCAACTGATAATCTGTGGCAAGACTTGAAAATTGCTGATCACAGACGCTCTCCATCCAATCTGACAGAGCTTGAGCTATTTTGCAAAGAAGAATGGGCAAAAAATGTCCCTCTCTAGATGTGCAAAGCTGGTAGAGACATCCCCAAAAAGACTTGCAGCTGTAATTGCAGAGAAAGGCGGTTCTACAAAATATTGACTCCGGGGGGCGCCATACAAATGTACCCCCCACACTTTTCACATATTTATTTGTAAACAATTTTGAAAATCATTTATCATTTTCCTTCCACTTCACAATTATGTGCCACTTTGTGTTGGTCTATCACATAAAATCCCAATAAAATACATTTACGTTTTTTGGTTGTAACATAACAAAATGTGGACAATTTCAAGGGATGTGAACACTTTCAAAGCTTATATATATCATTTTTTAATGTTTTTTTCTGTTTGTTTCAGTAATTTTATATTGAACAGTTTAATATTAAAGTTGTAAGTTCATACTTGGAAAGAATATTAACAGAGGTGCAGCACATTATGTTGCGTGAGACATTGGCATCCTTGTGAATCTTTGCATGCACGAAGGTCAGTGTACCATGGCGAACGAACCAGATAATAGCAACGAGGGTTGCTTATGTTGTGTTCTTTGGAGTATCCCCGTGCATGATCCCTGGTTGAACAGGATGGGGTGGATGCAAAGCCTTTCTCCTGCAATGACTCCATCGCTTTTTTAAAGTAAGTCTGTGCAAGGGACGACTTTGGTATAAAAGGGTTCCCATTCATAGTAGTCTGCCTGTTGCCACCCTCCTTTACACAGGGGCAGTAAAAATATAGGCGATTGAGCCATGATTTTACTGCACCCTTCACTGCCCAGCCATAAGTTAATATGAACACTGGCCGTCTTACTACACACTGCTGCGGTCGCTGTGTGGCAAATTATGTACCACATGTTGTGTTCGGAAGATAGTACTGCCACCAAACGTGACCCATTCAGGTGCATAGGGGCATGCCACAGCTGCCCTTCAGCCAAGTGTAAAGTATGAAGTTGTGACACAGTGGCTTTTTAGGGGTTAAAACAAGCATCTTCTAGGAGGTGATATGTTGCCCCTAAGCTGCCTGTCATATGCCTCTGAAAAGCGATCCACAGCTGAATCTTGAAGTAGACACCACTACTCCATTGATCTCCACTAGCTTCGGTGTTCCGTGCTTAGTGGCTGCTCTGCTGCATTCTGAACATGGTAGGTTGGCCGCTCGGCAGGGGTGCCGTTCAGAGACTGCTTTGCATTTGTTTTTTTGTTTTGTTTTTTTTTCTTTCTGGGTTTACAAACTCAGTTTACAGCAACACATATAGGAATAGGAACAAGGCAACTCGGGTATGGCTGAGGCATTCAAAAAACATTCAGCAGATACAACCAAGCAAAGATCATGCAGGAGGTCGGAGACCTCTAATAACATCAAAACTTTATTTAGAAATTATATGCAAAACAAGCCGAAATGGAGGTGACCCTCCCAATAAGAAGCAGGTGAGGTTTGCTTTGCATTTTCTGAATGAATGCAAAGCGTTCCAAGATTGGCCAAGGTGGAGAGGCTCTGCAATGACCTCCCACTCTCCAACTCGTCCAATCAGAGAACATTTGGCATTCATTCAGAAAATGCAAGCATTCTCTGAATAGTGCCCCTACTGAGTCGCGGCAAGGCATCAGACTGGCCGCTCAGCACGGGACCCGGATGTAACTGTATAACAAGCCAATGCCTGGAATTATACTTTTAATAGAAACTGTTAAAAAAACAAAATCAGATTTTTTTTTTTTTTTTTAGGGTCGGAAACGAGCAGGGCTTTTTTTTTCAGAGAATAGGGGCCGGACTCCCCTCTTCTGAGTGCATGCTTGTCTCTGCCCCCTCTGAGCACCTTCTCTTGGTTCCACCCACCTCCCAGTACTGCCCCTTTCAGAGAACACAGAACCAAGTATCATTTTGTGGTGCTAAATAATGTGTATGGAATTTGTTAATGATAACAAGAAAAGCCGTAAAATAGATCCCCTGCAGCCAGCACCAACCGACCCCCCCCCCCCCCCACAGCAACAATAGATATCGCCACAACAACAATAGATCCCCTACACAACGATAGACTCCCCCCAGCATCCATAGATCTCTTCAGCTACAATAGACACCCCCCCCCCCCACACACACACACACACACACAGACCCAGCAGCATTGGACCACCCCCAGCAACAAAAGATCCACCCCAGCAATAGAAGACACTCCCCAGCAGCAACTATAGATCTCCCAGCAGCCTGCATCAATAGACCCTCCAGCAGCCAGCAACAATTGACCTCTCCCTCAACAGTAGATCCCTCCCAGCAACAATAAAAATTAATAAATAAATACATTTTTATCCAAGGATGGGGGTGGTCTTATGGACATGCACCACCTCCCCATAATAAAGAGATTACAGGAAAAAAGTGGAAATGGGAGTTTTGAGGTGCAAAATTACTCAAATTGAAACCGTAAAAAAAATTACAAAATTTTATTAAACATTAAAAATGTTAAAATCAACATATGAAAATTCATACGATTGTGGTACAAAGGATTTTCGGCTCTTTTTGTACCACAATCATATGAATTTTCATTTTTTGATTTTAAAATTTTTAATGTTTATTTAATAACCTTTTATAATTTTTTTTACTTTCATTTTTCAATTTTAGTAATTTTGCACCTCAAAACTCCCATTTCCACTTTTTTTCCTGTAATGTCTTTATTATGCGGAGGTGGTGCATGTCAATAGGATGCCCCCCCCCCCCCCCCATCCTTGGATAAAAATGTATTTATTTATTTATTAATATTTAATGTTGCTGGTAGGGATCTACTCAATTTGAGCAATTTTGCACCTCAAAACTCCCATTTCCACTTTTTTTTTCCCCCCCACCCACAATAGATCTCCCACCAGCAACAACAGACCCTCACAAAAAAACAGATCCCCACCAGTGACAATAGATCCCCCAGCAGCCAGTATCAGAAGACACTCCAGCACACCCCTTGCCATTACGTACATCCTGTGCTGGAGGTGCCGGAACTGCCACCCAGCCCCCCCCGCGCGTACCCGCTGGAAAAAAAGCCCTGGTAAATGAGCGCTTCAAAGGTTCAGGAAACCTCAGTGTGCAAACATTGACCGTTTCCCTTATCTGTAGAGAAAAGGGAAGGAAATGTAAGCTGTGTATGCTGCTGTTGAACATTGCCCAGGGGACAAATAGCCATAGGCGTGCGCACAGGGTGTGCCAGGTGTGCCTGGGCACACCCTAATCGCCTTGTGTGGTGCATATTCCCCCCCTGTTTAGACCACTGATATTTCATCCCCAAAAAAAATGTTACAAATTACAATAATTTATTTAAAAATAAAATAAAATAAATGACACTGTCCACTGCCCTACTGTCACCATCAGTACATATACACATGCATATGTATTTGAGCTTTGGGGTGCACACCCCAATGCAAGAGGCTGCGCACACCTATGCAGATAGCCATGGCACTTTTGGATGGTAGAGGTGACGCTGCTATTGCTTTAAGTAAGATATCCGTCCATCCTAGCGCTGTGTATGGCAAATGTTACAGTGATGTTCTAAGGGCATCCCCTTCCAGACGGAGCAAAAATAGAATTTTTTTTTTTTACCATGTCACGCCGAGCTCATCAAGAATCAT
>JBBDGP010004616.1:15000-260000 GCA_037952835.1 Lithobates septentrionalis
AGAGCATGCAACACAATGGTGTAAGCAACCCTATTTTATATATATTGTTTGCTGTTGTAAATGCTTTGGGCAGTGCATATGGTGTAAATGGGCCTCTAAACAGCCAAAATTTGGGAATTTAGCTCACTTTTACTGCCAGTAACAATGGTCACCACCAGGACAAAGGTGGATCTCCTGAGCAGCAGCACGGAAAGCAGAAAAAACTGACAGATGGTCTAACCCTATCCATTTTTTTTTTTTTTTTTTAAGATATGTCAGTTTATTGTGGGAGATGCTTCATTTTAGTGCTTCAATTTTAATTATTACCATTCTATCATTGTCTTTCATGAATTGGTCTCTTGTGTCAAACATCATGCCTGTACTTTGTACTCCCTTATCACATACAACTCTTTTTTTTTATCTTCCAGGCGATTCAAGCAGCGATCAGCCAGGCCTTCAAGACCCCAGAGGTCATCCGGATGTTTGCCAAAAAACAGCCAGGGCAGCTGAGGACGCGGTTAGGAGAGGTGAGATCTCCCCCGCTGGCCGGTGTCACAAGTTATGTACCAATCAGGGGCAAGCTGTCTATACCTCATGTCTGTTTTCTAGATGGACCGTGATCTAATGGTCGGAAAACTTGGAAGAGACGTCTATACTCAGCAGAAAGGGGAGATCCTGACGGCTCTGAGAAAACTTGGAGAGAAGGTAATATAGATGAGATACAACTTTGTTTTTTTTTTCTGGATGGTTAAAGCGGTAGTAAACTCAGTCATTGATACCACATTTAATCATTATATCAATCAAACTACTTGTTTGCAATTAAAAAGCCACTAATATTATGCTTCAAAGTCATTCTTATTTTTACAAATAAAGAGATTGTGAAACGCTCCTGCTTGTTCCTCGTCGCCGCCATCACAGCTGAGGTCTTCCGCGTTTGTGCAGTACCTTATTTCCACCCTCAGTATGTTTCCCTGGCCAGATTCCCACACGTGCATTATTCACCTTATCCAAGTCTCGATTGTCTTTGGCTCTGCTCTCTCCACAGCCACAACTCCTCTGACGTGGCGAGTCACAAGGGGTCCAGGATCAGCTTCTCAATGGGGAAGTCTCGCAGGATCTCAGGGCTGAGGACAACAGTAGGAAATGACGCAGCCCCGGCTTAGACCCAGCATTTTTCCGGCAACAAAAGCTTGTCGGGAAATTTAGGGCTAACGGCGCATGCGCGGGTGACGTCATTTAAAGGAAAAACAAACATTTACTTGGAAAGGAAGCCGGTAAGAGGAGAATAAAAAATCACAATAAATAACATAGCCTGGTATTATTAATTTAGTTTACCACTTGGAAGGATTTTCTAGATGGGAACGTGCGGGAATTATTACCTTGATGCAATTGTATTCTGATTGAGTGCTGAAAATTTATCAGCAGCTCTGTGTTGACTATGGCTTGGATAAAAGGTGTTTTTTTTTTTTCAATACCTACAATTAAGACACACTCTAATGCCGCGTACACACAAGCGGACTTTACGGCGGACTTTGCCCGGCGGACTGGATTTCGTCGGACAATTCGATGTGTGTGGGCTCCAGCGGACTTTGTTTTCTCAAAAGTTGGACGGACTTAGATTTGAAACTTGTTTAAAATTTATCCGTTGAAATCGAGTCCGGTCGAAAAGTCCGCCGTCTGTATGCTAGTTCGACGGACTAAAAAGCCACACTAGGGCAGCTATTGGCTACTGGCTATGAACTTCCTTGTTTTAGTCCGGTCGTACGTCATCACGTACGAATTCGACGGACTTTGGTGGATTGTGTGTAGGCAAGTCCGTTCTTTCAGAAAGTCCGTCGTAAAGTACGTCGAAAAATCCGCCGGGCAAAGTCCGCCGTAAATTCCGCTCGTGTGTACGCGGCATTAAACAAGGTATGGCCCCAACCATCCCTTTCTATAAAGTCCCTATCTTGGACCAAGCAAATAACACAAAGGGACTTATCTCTAAAGTATATATGCAATTATTATCTGAACAGATTGCGGGGCCCATAATCATCAGGAAACACACAGCTTCATGTGCCGGGTTGTTTCCATCCTCATCAAACATTTCTGTAATTGCAGTGAAAAGTCGTCTGTTTTCTTTTTTGTGTCCATCCTTCGGGCTGGCCACAGCTTCTGAGGTTCACAAAGCTCCTAGCTCTGGTGCTGGACTTGCTAAAGACGCAGGGAGGTGTCAATCTCAGTATACCTCAATAACCTTTTGATCAAGAACCAGTTGGTCTAGATTTTCTTTCGATACATTTTGCGGTAGGAAGCTGTATCTAGGTTGAAGCACATTCCTTATGTACAGTCCTACTCCAGGTCTTGGAGAGGATCATTGTCTCGCTCTGTCTGGAACTTGAAGATCCAGGCATTGGATTGCCGGAGGGCTCTGTTCCCGGCAATCCAGCTAAAGATTGGTGGTTGATGGTTCAGAATCTAGAAAGGTTGAATTCTTCCTTTCATGTATTGGAAGATCACCACTGATGCCAGTTTCTCCATTTAGTTTGAGGGTGGCTACAGTTCAGTGTACTTGGTCTCCACAGGAGAGTGTACTGCTCATAAATATCTTTGAGCTTCGGCCAGTACGCCTTGCTCTGGATTATGGTACAAACCAGTTGTAGGTTTTATCGGTTAAAGCCTCTGCAGGGGCATATATATTAACCACCAGGGCGGCACCAGGAGTCATGCTGCTCAGAAAGGTGAACCACATTCTGTCTGGGACAACACAAGGACTGTCTCTGTCATCCGTGCATATTCCAGGTATAGAATATAGGAAAAGGAACTCTGAAGGTGAATCTACTAAATTCCAAGTTCTACAATAAGTTGGGACAGGTTGTGTACGGGACGAGGGTCCCACTGGCAATAGGGGTAGATGCACTGGTAACACCTTGGGGACCAGTTCTCCTTTATTTGACGCTTCCCTCTGTTTCAACTTCTCCAACATCTTTTTGCGAAGAATCCGGGAGGTGGTAACACTGTTAATAGTGTTAGCCGAATTAGCCCAGGAGGGCTATGTACACTGACACAGCGAGTCTTGCGGGGGTCGCTTCTTGAACACTCCCAGTCCAGCGGGACCTAATGGTCTTGAGCCTTGTATCTCAGCACTTTTGAGCCCCTGGAAGCCAGCTTCAGGGAACTTCAATTACAGGACTTGGAAATATTTTTTTTGCCTGGGGTGAAGCCAGGGACTGGCACCCGCAGAAATATGCGAGTGGGAGATTTTCTTTCTTTCTCCAATTGGTAGGGGAAAGGAGATTGGCCTTAAGTACCGTTAACGGTCAGGGTTCGTCCCTATACATTTTTTCCAGGTGCGGTTGTTTCTCACTCCTTGATTCATACTTCATACAGCGTGTAACGTAGACAGTCTCGCCTGTCAGACCATTTTTGTGTCCTAGGGACTTGAATTTGATCTTGACTGTCTTTGCAGAGACCACTTTTTGAACCAATTGAGAGATTCTGTTAGGCCTTTATCTCGGAAGGTGGCTTCTTTGGTTGCTATCACTTCATTAAGTGGGGTGTTAGAGTTGGCGGCTCTTTCATGCAGGGAGCTGTTTTTGGTCTCGCATCATATTCAGGTGATGTTGCGTCCTCATCTGTTTTTTGCCTAGTATGGTGTCTGGTTTTCACTTGAATCAAGACAATGGCTTGCCTTCTTTTCTGATCCTCAGTTGGATCACTGCATACTCTGGAGGTAGTTCTGGCGGTCAGAATTACTTGATTTGTCGGTACAGGTCAGGAATTCTGGTTTGTGCTGCCAGTAGAGCCCAGGATGGGCAGAAGGCATCCAAGTTAACTATTTTTCAATGGATTTGCCAGTTAATCATTCAAGCCTATGGCTTGAAAGGGCAAGGTCCCCCGCCACCTTTTTTGGTAAAAGCACTCGCTACCAGGTGTGTGGGGGCATCTTGGGCCTTCTGCCATCAGGTGTCAGTGGCTCAGTATTTAAGGCCATTACTTGGTCTTTTGTTCATACATTCACAGAGGATACTGCTTTGGCCGTATGTTTTGGGTGGCAGAAGGAGTCCTTCTCAGGTGGCAGTTTCTGTGATTGTGTCTCCCTCCCCTCAAGGGCATTGATTGAGGACATCCCATATATACATTATTATGGTTGCTCTGTGTCCCCTGATGTACGATAAAGAAATTAGGATTTTTCCGTCATACTTACCTGTAAAATCCTTTTCTTGGAGTACATCACGGGACACAGGGGTCCTCCCATCTTTTTTGGGATATTCATTGCTGTGCTACAAAACTGGGGTCCTTCATGTGTAGGAGGAGTTATATAGGGGTGGACTTCCTGTCTGACTATCTGCCAGTGTCCAGGCATCGGTAGGTGGCGTATAACCCATATAGTCATTATTATGGTTGCTCTGTGTCCCGTGATGTACTCCAAGAAAAGGATTTTACAGGTAAGTATGACGGAAAAAAACAAAAATTTTGAGAAATATACTCATCTTCAACGTAATGCATCTCGGAAATTTTAATATGTGAAAAAATGGATATATGCACCATTTTCCAATTTAGGTTGAAATGTAGAGTGGGGAATACGTGTTATGTATCTCTGTATCTCTGTTTTTTAGTCTTTATGAGTGGTCGATTCCTCCTATACTAAATACTTGATTTGGGCAGGGGGTAAAACTTAAATTATTATTAATTATATGGTGGTTGCTCCAGGATAACATATAGTATTCCAGGACTTAAATATTGATTTTATATATATATATACACTACCGTTCAAAAGTTTGGGGTCACCCAAACAATTTTGTGTTTTCCATGAAAAGTCACACTTATTCACCACCATACGTTGTGAAATGAATAGAAAATAGAGTCAAGACATTGACAAGGTTAGAAATAATGATTTGTATTTGAAATAACATTGTTTTTACATCAAACTTTGCTTTCATCAAAGAATCCTCCTTTTGCAGCAATTACAGCATTGCACACCTTTGGCATTCTAGCTGTTAATTTATTGAGGTAAGCTGGAGAAATTGCACCCCACGCTTCTAGAAGCAGCTCCCACAAGTTGGATTGGTTGGATGGGCACTTCTGGCGTACCATACGGTCAAGCTGCTCCCACAACAGCTCAATGGGGTTCAGATCTGGTGACTGTGCTGGCCACTCCATTACCGATAGAATACCAGCTGCCTGCTTCTGCTGTAAATAGTTCTTGCACAATTTGGAGGTGTGTTTAGGGTCATTGTCCTGTTGTAGGATGAAATTGGCTCCAATCAAGCGCTGTCCACTGGGTATGGCATGGCGTTGCAAAATGGAGTGATAGCCTTCCTTATTCAGAATCCCTTTTACCCTGTACAAAGCTCCCACCTTACCAGCACCAAAGCAACCCCAGACCATCACATTACCTCCACCATGCTTAACAGATGGCGTCAGGCATTCTTCCAGCATCTTTTCATTTGTTCTGCGTCTCACAAACATTCTTCTTTGTGATCCAAACACCTCAAACTTGGATTCATCCGTCCACAACACTTTTTTCCAGTCTTCCTCTGTCCAATGTCTGTGTTCTTTTGCCCATCTTAATCTTTTTCTTTTATTGGCCAGTCTCAGATATGGCTTTTTCTTTGCCACTCTGCCCTGAAGCCCAAAATCCCGCAGCCGCCTCTTCACTGTAGATGTTGACACTGGTGTTTTGCGGGTACTATTTAATGAAGATGCCAGTTGGGGACCTGTGAGGCGTCTGTTTCTCAAACTAGAGACTCTAATGTGCTTATCTTCTTGCTTAGTTGTGCAACGCAGCCTCCCACTTCTTTTTCTACTCTGGTTAGAGCCTGTTTGTGCTGTCCTCTGAAGGGAGTAGTACACACCGTTGTAGGAAATCTTCAATTTATTTGCAATTTCTCGCATGGAATAGCCTTCATTTCTAAGAACAAGAATAGACTGTCGAGTTTCAGATGAAAGTTCTCTTTTTCTGGCCATTTTGAGCGTTTAATTGACCCCACAAATGTGATGCTCCAGAAACTCAATCTGCTCACAGGAAGGTCAATTTTGTAGCTTCTGGAAGGAGCTAGACTGTTTTTAGATGTGTGAACATGATTGCACAAGGGTTTGCTAATCATCAATTAGCCTTCTGAGCCAATGAGCAAACACATTGTACCATTAGAACACTGGAGTGATAGTTGCTGGAAATGGGCCTCTATACACCTATGTAGATATTGCACCAAAAACTAGACATTTGCAGTTAGAATAGTCATTTACCACATTAGCAATGTATAGAGTATATTTGTTTAAAGTTAGGACTAGTTTAAAGTTAGCTTCATTTAAAAGTACAGTGCTTTTCCTTCAAAAATAAGGACATTTCAATGTGACCCCAAACTTTTGAACGGTAGTGTATATATATATATATATATATATATATATATATATATATATATATATATATATTAATATTAGAAAGAGAGAGATGTTCCCTTTTTTTTTTTTTTTCTTTCTTTTTCCCATCCCTTTCTCTCTCAAATAGATTTAGAGGGAGTAGATGATAGACTAATTTAAGGAATAAAATATAATGTTGATGCTGATATATTTTCTTAAAGGGAAGGAAGAAGGAAAGAAAAGGGAATTGTTTATTAAAATATTGTATTTTTTTTTTGTTTGTTTAATATCAGTTTTGTCTGTAATTTGTTATATTAAAACTTTCAAAAATAAAATCTTATTTAAAAAAAGAAAAAATTTTTTTTAGAAAAAAGTGATCAGAATGGGTATAGAACCACTTTAAAAGATAAGGTCAGGTAAGGGGAAAAATAACTGCACCCCCCCCCCCCCCCCCCCAAGAGCCTGCAAAGCATTGCACTTATGATCAGTAAATTTTTAGGTGCAATGTCAGGCTCCTGCAGACAAGCCCTGCAGCTTTCAGCCCGCACCTCTGTATGGGCTGTCTGTTTGAAAGCTGCAGGACTTGTAAATGAACTACGGAAGTGCTCATCTTTCCCTCTGAGAAATACGATTCGTCTAGTGCAGTGGCAGACAGGTCTTTTAGTTAATTCACAGATTGCTGTGAATGAATGATGCAGCTGTGCGGACAGAACCCTACACAGCTGCGCTGTTTTTAAAAAGTGACAGCGGGTGTGGGGAGAAGAACCCTTTGCCCGCTGTCACGGAGGGGGATCGAGTGGGACTGGGAGTGTCACTCTAAATATGGGGGTAATGTGTAACATTCTCCAAAAACTGAGCCTTTAAAGTGTAACATATTTTGTGTTGATGTTTTTTTTTTAGTTGACGCCAGAGGAGGAAGCTTTCCTTGCAGAGAATGCGGGTGCTGCACTCAGCCAGTTTCAGAAGGTCTCAGAAGGATTAGGTGAGTCAAAAAATCAGCCTGTTTACTTCTAGTAGTGAGGCTGAAGAGTGGTCCAATGGTCAGCCCTTTTGCATTGCAGCAAAGTGGTCTCACTTCATTGCCCACCAGAAAAACTATCTGCAGGTAGGTTGAATATTGTCATTGCTATGCCCCTTCCTCCCACAATAATACTGACTAATAAGGACCTGCTTCCTGCATACCAACCAGAGCTATAAAAATGCTTCATAGCATAAATCACAGTTCGGATTTTCATTGTTGCTTTTACATGCTTGCACACATGTGCACCAGCAGCAGAGTACATTCACATCATCTGTATGCATGTTGTAATTAATATGGAACTGACAATAAAAGAGAAGGTAGTGGGCGAGAAACATACTGGCTCCCAGCTGATGATCACTGTTAGTTGAAAGGTATTTTCTGCCTCTGAGCCTTTTATTTAAAATGTTACTAAACCCAGGACTCTGCATTCACTATATCTGGTCTCCCACAGTACACAGAACATGGAAATGCTATTATTTTAGTAAATATAAACTGCTAAATATCTTTTCTCAGCAGCAGTATATAGCAGTCTTGTGACTTCTACCAGTGTCTGGTTAAATCTTGTAGGGGAGTTTTCATTCTCCCCTAATTGTCCTATGAGGCTACAGGACCCCTGACCCTCTGTCAGGACAGAGCCGATTGGCCCTGTGCTGATTACATGCACCCCTCCCAAGAAAAAAAAAACCTCTCTAGCAATACACACCAAACTGAGCATGTGCAGCTTGTCCCCTTGCCTCTGTTCCATCAGGAGATATATTGGGGACAGTGGAAGAAGGGGAGGATCAGAGAAGACACCCTTTTTACACAGTATAGAGGATTAACCCATCAGGCTCCACAGTGAGTATAACAAGCATGCTTTACTGCATATACAGATTGATTTTACTGTTGTGGGTTTAGTAACACTTTAACTAGCTTTTAGGGCTAAGGTGGAAAATGTGACATCATCTGCCCGTCTCTCCGCCTTGGCCAATCAGAGCAAACCTTGTATTTATTGATAAAAATACCAGGCTTTTTCTGAATGATGGAGGAGCATTCAGGCTGAATCTATCCGGCAGCAGATAGAAGGTGACCTTTAAAGCTGCCGGAACACACAGCTGCATATAGTATGTAGGTAAAGCTAAAACAGCTATTGGGAAGCAAAGCAAGTTACCCAGATAATGGTGTGGCATGAGAGTAGCTCCTCGCCTGCCTTGTTACAGCCCTATTGTGATGGGCTATTCAGGCACCCAGAGCTGTCACTTGGGGGTGGGAAAAAACACAGACGTGTAAGCTTCACGTTGCAACACTGAGCTTACACATTTGTCCCTGGTGGATGACTAGAGCAGAGTGGTAATGAAGGGAAGGTAAAAATGTGGAACTGGCGGAGAGCTGAACTGCCAAATATACTGTTTGTTTTCTTTTTTTTTTTCTAAATGACCTCAAAGTAAATATATAAATGTACTACATAGAGAAAAGCCTGGAGGGTCACATTTTGAAATAAAAACAAAACTTTCTCTTCCTCAATTTGGGGCCCATTCACATGAGCAGCCCCTCTTTAAAGTGTAAGTTTACCTTACAGATTTTCTGTAAAGGCGAACTTACACTTAAAGGTGTGCATAATGTGCATGCTGGTGTGTGTTGTGCATCCCCACTACAGTGCTTTTTTTTTTTTTTTTTTAACTTTACACCTCATGTAGCGCTTTGCCAGTCAGCGTGTTGCGATGCATTATAGCGCATTGGAGCATGCTGTGCAAAAGTGCAACATATCGAAGACTATAAGGCAAGTTGCTTTGGGACTGCATTGGGCAATGGGGCTGCTGTGAACAAACATTTAGCGGTCAATAAACCATGGAGAAGAAAGCTTTTGCCTTACTTACAGTGCTGACTCCCGAATCCTTTAGAGCTGCTTAACACAGTCTGTATTGAAATCTCCGCATATGTCCAGAGGAAAAAGAACTTGGGTCCATTATATATGAACAGGTTTCTGTGTGTTCCCATCATCAGTCAGAGCCTGGTGTCTCATGACCCCGTTCATCATGTGATTTGTGGGAATTCTCCCACGCTTCACGCTGTGCCAGACTCGCATTTCACATAACACAGCAGCTGCAGATCGGAAACCTTTAGGGACACAAGGAAAGTGGCAGTGAGCGGGAAGATTTTCCTGGCTGGTTAAAAAAAAAAAAAAAAAGCACCAGCATATAAATAAGTACATTCTAGGACCTTTAGTTCTGCAACAACTGCACTTCCAGAAAGTAAGTTCATCCTGTTCCCCCTTCCAGAAGCTGTAATTTCATACCATCTACCCTTCTTGAAGTTGTAAGTTCATCCCATTCCCCCTCCTGGTAGTTGGAAGTTCATCCTGTCTCCCCTTCCTGAAGTTTGAAGTTTATCCCACCCCCCACTTCCAGAAGTTGGAAGTTCATCCTGGCCCCCCCCCCTTCCAGAAGTTGGAAGTTCACCCTGACCCCCCTTCCAGAAGTTGGAAGTTCACCCTGACCCCCCTTCCAGAAGTTGGAAGTTCACCCTGGCTCGCCCCCCCCCCCCCCCCCCCAAACGGACGTTGATCCAGTCACCCCTTCCAGAAGTTGTTGGTTCATCCCTTTCCCCCTTCCAGAAGTTGGAAGTTCTTCCCATCTCCCCTTCCAGAAGTTGGATGTTCATACCGCCCCCCTTCCAGAAGCTGGAAGTTCATCCCGTTGCCCCCTAACAGACGTTGAAAGTTCATCCTGCCCCCCCCCCCTCACAGACGTTGAAAGCTCATCCTGCCCCCCCCCCCCCTCCTCCAAACTTTCAAAGTTCATCCCCATTCCAAACTTTGAAAGTTCACCCCCCCCCCCCCTTCCAGACGTTGGAATTTCAGCCCATCCCCCCTTCTAGAAGTTGGAAAAACTTTTATTTACAATGTTTCCTTTGGGTCTGGTGTGTTGACCTTGAAATTTTGTTATAGTAGAGGTGTTGATTTTGTGTCTTGGAATGCAACTGCCGGACCTCTGTCCTTATTATGATGATCATTTTATTATAATAGGTTATTTGAATAGAAATCACTCTTTGAGCCAAACAACTTTGCTAATTCAAGCCGGGGCAACAGGTTCTCTTTATAATCCACCTCCCTTGCTATTAACTTTTATCTTTCCCATTAACTCATACAGTTTAGAACAGAAGATCCTGTGTAATCACCATGTTTAGCTTAAACAAGGCTAAGGCCTCCAAACCCCTCACTCTAACACAAATGCTGGAGTTTGGCAACTGTGACCGAGGCCATGTAATGCATTTTGGGAGGAAGATGAAAAGGCCACATGTTCACCCGTACCCAGAAGTTCTGAGGATTGCTAGAAAAAAAAATAGTAACAGAGAAGATTGGCTATATACAGAACTTGTAGCGAATACTACAGCGATTTGCAGTTTACGCAGGGTATCTGTCAGATATGAGATAAGCATGCTTACATTAGTCCAAGCTGGACCAATGTACTGTATCTATGTAAGTAAGGTCATGCGTAAACTTCAGCTTTTATGTAAATTTCTATAGTGCTTTTCTTCCAAGGGACACACTCGATCTGTGATTGGGGCAGATGGTGAGGTAGCCATCTTGGGCACGCTCAGTAGCATATCATACTAGGGTTGTTTTTTAGACAGGAGCCAATTAACCTATCAGCATGTTTTTGGGGTTTGGGAGGAAACCCACACAAGCACAGGGAGAACATGCACACTCCATGCAGATAGTGTTCTGACTTGGACTCGAATTGAGGACCTCTGTGTTCCAAGGCAGAAGTGCCGCGCACTACTCTATTGGCCATATGGGATGGGTTACTACTTAAAGCGGTTGTATACCTTTTTTTTTTTTTAACTTTTACCTACAGGTAAACCTATAATAAGGCTTACCTGTAGGTAAAAAAAATACGTACGGTTTAGCAGATATTCCCGTCGCAATGAGCCGCTGACTGCAGCGGCGCATGCGCACAGGGGAGTCTCGGCTGAAAGCCCGGCAGCCGCTGGACTTTGCCGGAAAAAAGTCTCCCGCGCACATGCGCGGGAGTGACGACATCGCGGCTCTGGCCACTCACAGTGCCGGAGCCGCGATACCCGGAAGGCACACCGAGGGGAAGTGTCAGCTCCCTCGGCGTGGACCGGGTGAGATGCCGGCGCCTCGTTCTAAGGTAAGTATCTCATAATGAGCTAGTATGCGGTGCATACTAGCTCATTATGCCTTTTCCCTTACAGGTGTAGGGGAAAAAAAAAAAGACAGCGGGTTTACTACCGCTTTAAACAATGCATTTTATGTTCAAATAATAAAATTGCCCCATGTAACCATATAATTGCTGATCTCATTAGATTGTTAGTCATTTATTATTCAATAATGGCATCCTGTGGTGTCTAAGCAATATAGGTTGTTTTGTTCAAAAAGTAGTAAACACTTAGATCTAAGTTAACATCGGGATATTATTATTATACAGGATTTATATAGCGCCAACATTTTGCGCAGCTCTTTACAATATAAAGGGAGACAGTACAGTTACAATGCAATAAAATACAAGACAGTTAGAAAGGCCCTGCTCATAAGAGCTTACAATCTAATAGGGTGGGGCAAATGGTACAAAAGGTTATAACTGGGGGTGATGAGCTGATGGAAGTGATAACCGTTCAGTTAGTTGGAGGTTTGATAGGCTTCCCTAAGAGATGAGATTTCAGGGGATCACCTAAAGGCAGCTAGAGTAGGAGATAGCCAGACAGACTGAGGTAGAGAGTTCCAGAGGATGGGAGAGGCTCTGGAGAAGTCCTGGAGGGGACAAGGTGCTTAAAAGCAGGAGGTCTTGAGAGGAGGACAGTTTGGGTGATCGTTGGGGACAAGATTGGTGATGTAGCTGGGGGCAGATTTGTGAATGGTTTTGTATGTTGTTCGTATTTTGACTCTAATTTGCTAGGCAATCGGAAGCCAGTGGAGGGATTGGCAGAGAAGGGTAAAGGACACTGATCAGTGGGTAAGGTGAATGGGTCTGGCAGCAGCATTCATGATAGACTGAAGAGGGGATAGCCTATGTAGAGATAGGCCAATGAGTAGGGAGTTCCAATATCCAAGGTAAGAGATAATAAGGGAGTGAAAGAGTAGTCTGGTGATTTAAAAAGGGGCAAATTTTAGAGATGTTACGGAAGTGAAGTCTACAAGCTTTTGACAGCAATTAAATTTGGGTCTATAAGGACAGGTCAGAGTCCAGGTTTACACCTAGTACCCTGGTGTGAGGTAAGGGACTGGTAGTGGCATTATTGATCTTGATGGAAAAGTCATGGAGGGGGGCACGGGCGGGAATATTATCGGCTCGATGTTAGAGAGATTTCGTTTAGGGAAGTGGTGCGACATCCATGTTGAAATGTCAGTTAGAAATGCGAGAGGAGACTGAAGGGGTTAGGTGAGGAGTAGAGAGATAGATTTGGGTGTCATTACCATACAGATGGTATTGTAAGCCTTGGGAAGTTATCAAGTAACCAAGAGAGGAGGTGTAGATAGAGAAGAGAATGGGTCCAAGAACAGAGCCTTGGGGGACGCCTACAGAAAGAGAAAGTGGAGAGGAGGAAACAAAGTTTTAGGTAACACTGAAGGAGTGCTGTGATAGGTAGGAGGAGAACCAGGATATAGCAGAATCTTGGAGGCCAGGGCAGTGGAGTTTATAGAGAAGGAGCGGGTGGTCAACAATATCAAAGGCTGCAGAGAGGTCTAATAGTAAGAGTATGGAGTAGTGGCCATTGGTTTTAGCAGTTAATAAATCGGAATAGGATACTATGTGGCCTCCAAGAGGTCTTAAATCATCCTCACATGAATGCGGCCATCCATGGCTACGAGATTCACCTCTGGAGAAATATATTTAAATATTGTTCAGACAAAATATCCAATTTAGATCCGTACTTGGTCAAAAATGTGTGAGGGGTAATTTATAGCATAAACTATAAATAAATACATTTGTGAGTGAAAACTCAATAGTGGAAAGTGCCCAATGGTCCACATTGTTCTCTTCGGTTGTGATGAGGGGTGGGGGGGGGGGAACTGGGTCAGTCTCTGAGATGTCCCAGCTGTCTCATGGAGGTGGGGCAATAATGACTCCTCTAATCTATAAGTTGCAGCTTATATTTTCACATTTTGAATTTGCTCCACCTCCTTGAGACAGCTGGGACATCTCAGAGACATAAAAACAGTAATAATCTCCTGCATTTGGGTGTTTAGTGGTGCAACCAACTCTTTAAATTTAAGCAATGCCTACAGTCTTGCAGCCCTCCTCAGAACAATGGGTATTCTTGAAACTGGAACAAAAAAGAAAGAAGGAGGGCGCACCGACCTTGTGCATTACCAATGGTAGAATTTTATCAAAAGCATAAAAACTATGTTTATACTCACAAACGAGCATGTAAATGAGGCTTGTCAATTGTTGAGACTGCGTCTCTAAACACCGGCAATCCGGACCTGATGTTGAGGGGATCAGACGGTATCCCAAATAGTTGACGCGTTTCAAGGGCGCGTACCCTTTTTCCTGAGAGCCTAAATGAACAATGTTTTAATGTAATTGTATCTTTTAGACATTGTATTTGACAAAAAATTATACTTTTAAAAAAAAAATACGGTTTGTGTCTTTGTATTTTTAGCATACATTTAGGGACTGAGACACATTCATGCCTTACACATACAGTCGTTATACAGTGGGGACGGAAAGTATTCAGACCCCCTTACATTTTTCACTCTTTGTTATATTGCAGCTATTTGCTAAAATCATTTATGTTCATTTTTTTCCTCATTAATGTACACACAGCACCCCATATTGACAGAAAAACACAGATTTGTTGACATTTTTGCAGATTTATTAAAAAAGAAAAACTGAAATATCACATGGTCCTAAGTATTCAGACCCTTTGCTCAGTATTTAGTAGAAGCACTCTTTTGATCTAATACAGCCATGAGTCTTTTTGGGAAAGATGCAACAAGTTTTTCACACCTGGATTTGGGGATCCTCTGCCATTCCTCCTTGCAGATGCTCTCCAGTTCTGTCAGGTTGGATGGTAAACGTTGGTGGACAGCCATTTTTAGGTCTCTCCAGGAAATGCTCAATTGGGTTTAAGTCAGGGCTCTGGCTGGGCCATTCAAGAACAGTCATGGAGTTGTTTTGAAGCCACTCCTTCGTTATTTTAGCTGTGTGCTTAGGGTCATTGTCTTGTTGGAAGGTAAACCTTCTGCCCAGTCTGAGGTCCTGAGCACTCTGGAGAAGGTTTTAGTCCAGGATATCCCTGTACTTGGCTGCATTCATTTTTCCCTCGATTGCAACCAGTCGTCCTGTCCCTGCAGCTGAAAAACACCCCTACAGCATGATGCTGCCACCACCATGCTTCACTGTTGGGACTGTATTGGACAGGTGATGAGCAGTGCCTGGTTTTCTCCACACATACTTCTTAGAATTAAGGCCAAAAAGTTCTATCTTGGTCTCATCAGACCAGAGAATCTTATTTCTCACCATCTTGGAGTCCTTCAGGTGTTTTTTAGCAAAGTCCATGTGGGCTTTCATGTGTCTTGCACTGAGGAGAGGCTTCCGTCGGGCCACTCTGCCATAAAGCCCCGACTGGTGGAGGACTGCAGTGATGGTTGACTTTCTACAACTTTCTCCCATCTCCCGACTGCATCTCTGGAGCTCAGCCACAGTGATCTTTGGGTTCTTCTTTACCTCTCTCACCAAGGCTCTTCTCCCCCGATAGCTCAGTTTGGCCCGGATGGCCAGCTCTAGGAAGGGTTCTGGTCGTCCCAAACGTCTTCCATTTAAGGATTATGGAGGCCACTGTGCTCTTAGGAACCTTAAGTGCAGCAGAAATTATTTTGTACCCTTGGCCAGATCTGTGCCTTACCACAATTCTGTCTCTGAGCTCTTCAGGTAGTTCCTTTGACCTCATGATTCTCCATTTGCTCTGACATGCACTGTGAGC
The DNA here is from genome assembly GCA_037952835.1 of Lithobates septentrionalis. Classification (NCBI taxonomy): domain Eukaryota; kingdom Metazoa; phylum Chordata; class Amphibia; order Anura; family Ranidae; genus Lithobates; species Lithobates septentrionalis. The sequence goes on from JBBDGP010004616.1 coordinate 30,272, forward strand.
TGTAAGGTCTTATATAGACAGGTGTGTGGCTTTCCTAATGAAGTCCAATCAGTATAATCAAACACAGCTGGACTCAAATGAAGGTGTAGAACCATCTCAAGGATGATCAGAAGAAATGGACAGCACCTGAGTTAAATGAGTGTCACAGCAAAGGGTCTGAATACTTAGGACCATGCGATATTTCAGTTTTTCTTTTTTAATAAATCTGCAAAAATGTCAACAATTCTGTGTTTTTCTGTCAATATGGGGTGCTGTGTGTACATTAATGAGGAAAAAAATGAACTTAAATGATTTTAGCAAATGGCTGCAATATAACAAAGAGTGAAAATGTAGGGGGGTCTGAATACTTTCTGTCCCCACTGTATGTGTGTGTGTGTGTGTATGTATGTATATATATATATATATATATATATATATATATATATATATATATATATATATATATAAAAAAATATAATTGACGTCGCGGTCTATACGCTCCAGGGTCTCTGGTTTCACTTCTGGTGTCCTACACAGCTCCTGACAGCAGCATCTGTTTTCCTGGCTCCTGAAAACACACTGAGGCTCAACAACAAACTGCACTGGGTGGATTACATGCTCTTAGCCTAATGCATCCTGAGAGTTGCCACTTGTGATTTTTTTAATTAGTTCTTTTCCTTTATACTGCACTTAGTTGCTGCCCTCTGCGGTTTCCTTTGTATAGTGCAGAGATTACTTCATTCTCATTGAGGAGCTGCCACGGATATCTTTGGACTTTTTATTATAATCCTACACCCCCACAGCACATTCACATGCATGGTTATGTTGTAGTTTAGCTTTATCCCTACCTGCACCATTCTTGATTATTCTGTGTGCAACATGAAATCTCCTCCTCCATTTTTGCAAAAACTCAAGTGGACAAAAGCCTACTCTTTTGGCCATGTGGCTAGCACTAGAAGGTCAAATGACTGGCATTTTATCCACACAAGGACAAGTGTTCCAGCCATTGATTTCTTTTACATGTATCATTTTTGTAAGTCTCTATTATTTGGTTTGTTTTGCAGGATCGGGAGATAAGGTTTTGGCCCTGGCAAGCCTGGAGGTGGGAAGCACAAAGAAGTGAAAAAAATGGAGCACACCAGACAAAACTTTATTCATGATTATGTTGCTTTGTTGAGCCCAGATGTCATTCTAGAGCAGTGATTATCAAACCGTGGTCCGAGCACTCCAAGTCTTCAGCCATCTGTCCTACCCTGCTGAAGGGAGCTGTGTCTGGTTGTGGCTGACCGGTGAATGCAGGTTAGCATTCCCTGTTCTACCAGGACTAGATGGTGCTAATGTGAATTGGAACCAAGTGTGGCCACCAAATGGCTCGTGAATGAAATGTGCGCTAGGTGGGAAATTTTCTTTTTTTCTGAACATCGGCCATTTGCAATCCTTTTATGTTCACAACAGGTGGTTGGTTTCCTTGGGCAGAGGAAAGTTTCCATAAAGCGAACTTTTGTATTTCAACCAGTGTGCCTGTATTAACAGAGAACCGGAGGCTGCCAATGCAGGTGCCTGGCTGCCACCAGCTTTAATATTTTTGGAGCTTAAGGAAAGTGTAAGTGTAAAAATTCCTTCTCTTCGAACCTGTTTGATTTTTGTAGCCAGAGTATCAACTTTTACGAAGACCGGTAACTAGCATTTTCAGTAGTATATCAGGAATGGCAGCTCCCAATACTGACCCAATTACTGGAAATGTTAGTTGTCTGGCTGTCATGTTGATGTTTTGCGTCAGTGGCCCAGAACTGGGAAATAAGGAATTATGACTTCTCTTTAAGTTTCATTGGCCACCTGCTTATTGCCAATCATAAGTACTGGAGCCAAGCACAGTTTTCCAATGCAGGCCAGCAATGGCGCCCTCCTGCATTTATGTAATAACAGGTAAAGTTTACAAAACCCCGGGTGGCACAGGAAGAAATCACAGCAAGGAGTCATGTTGGCGAGACAAAAGGCATCAGGACAAAGTGGCTATAGCTGCCCATAGATGGATCAAAATTTGTCCGGTTTAGCAGGGACTGGCCAAATTATGATCCATCTATATCCGTTCCCGCTCAACAGAAGTGGATCTAACAGTTGACTTCTGTCCAACGGAACTGTTGGAATACCTTTGTCGATCACCTGGCTGCAACCGCTAATAAGTGTATTCTGACAGCAGAAGAGTTCCGCTGTCAGAATTCAATGGCACAGCAGGGAGGATTCCTCCATCCACCACCTCACATATCTGAGTGAGGAAACTTCTTCCTTTTCCTTCCTTCCTTCCTTGCTTCCTCTTTCTTCTTCTTCCTTTCTTCTTCTTTCTTCTTCTTTTTTTCTTCTTCTTTCTTCTTCCTTCTTCCTCCTTCTTTCTTCCTTCTTCCTCCTTCTTTCTTCCTTCATCCTTATCCTTCTCCCTTCCTACTTCTTCCTTCTTCCCTCTGGATGATAAAACAAAAACTGAGGCACCTATGGCCAGTCTAAATCGCCTGCAAGCCCACCCCACCATCTTTTCTCTCCCCTGCAGCTTAGTGGTAATGCTTTTAGGTATGGAGGAGTATATTGCCACATCCCAAAATGTCGTGCTTACGGCTGATCAGCCAATTGCCAGGGCTCGATTTGTGTGAGAAGGCATGTCATCAGCCCCGTGTAAGCTCAAATACAGAGCTTACACGGAGTTTGGTGCTCGGCGAAAGAAGCAGAGGTGGAGGGCAGGGAAAGGTAATTCTAGCTGGTTTGGAGGGAAGCCTTTCAAGAGAGCCTGTCACTTTACCACTTCAGCTCTAATGCATGTAGATATGTGGCGCCAAGACCCGGTCGCCGAGAGACCGCATATTTGCGTGCCGTTGGTGCTTGGGGGTTAATTTGGTGATTTTTGACAAGGACAGACGCGGATGAAGCTTAGATGGCCCTTTTTTTTTTTTTGGCTTTTTTAAAAAAGGTTCATGAATCATGGAATTGTGAGGATCATTGTTCTAGAGGCTGCTTGTATGTTCTCTTCTCAAATTGTTTTGCATTGAAATGAAGCTTAGGGTCTCTCCTTGCAGTATTCGTAGGTCTGTTAGTTCGACTTCTATTGTAATGATGCAACCGTCCATTCTCTTTTTATCTTTTTCTAGAAGCCACGGAGTGGGAGACAAGTGTTCATTACATTTTGACTTTATATGCACATATTTAATGTTGTTGTTATAGGGGTGAATCATAACTGTAGAGATTGTGTTTTTTTTATGAAATAAAGAAATAGTGGGTTTTGAACAGCGCGTGTTCATTCTTTAGTTGTGTTTTACTAACTTTTGCCACGATCAAACAGCCAAGTGACATTCGTGTATATCTCCACTGGTGGCTGCCTGTCTGTGGTCTGCATCAATTGTAGGGTTTGCCAAAGCGGGGAAGGGCATGGATCATATAGTTTCCTATTAAATGATATTTAGACCCCAGGGCAGTGATGGCGAACCTTGGCACCCCAGATGTTTTGGAACTACATTTCCCATGATGCTCAACTACACTGCAGAGTACAAGAGCATCATGGGAGCAGTGTAATAGGTTGTAGGTCGGGTTTCCATAGCAACAGCAGTGTCAGGAAGTTGCCGCCCCTTAGCTATGGAAACCTCTCCTCCCCCTCCAGGAACCAGGAAGATTATAAATCTAGAAATATGAAAAGCTCCTGCAAAAGGTCATTACGTTTTAAAAGATGCTAATTGTAAATATCCCTTGTTTCTGTGCAAATTTTATATATATATATATATATATATATATATATATATATATACACAGAAACAATATAGATATAATTTACAATTAGCATCTTTTAAAAAAGTAATTACATTTTGCAGGAGCTGCCCCATATTGCCCCCATCAAAATTGCCCCATCATACTGCCACCATCAAAATTGCCCCATCATACTGCCCCCATCAAAATTGCCCCAGCAAAACTGCCCCCATCATACTGCCACCATCAAAATTGCCCCATCATACTACCCCCATCAAAATTGCCCCATCATACTGCCCCCATCAAAATTGCCCCATCATACTGCCTCCATCAAAATTGCCCCATCATACTGCTCCCATCCTACTGCCACCATCAAAATTGCCCCATCATACTACCCCCATCAAAATTGCCCCATCATACTGCCCCCACCAAAACTGCCCCCATAATACTGCCACCATGAAAATTGCCCCATCATAATGCCCCCATCAGAATTGCCCCTTCATACTGCCCCCATCAAAATTGCCCCATCATACTGCCACCATCAAAATTGCCCCATCATATTGCCCCCCTCAAAACTGCCCCATCAGACTGCCCCCATAAAATTGCCTCCATCATACTGCCACCATCAACATTGCCCCATCAAAACTGCCCCCATCAAAATTGCCCCATCATACTGCCCCTATCAAATTGCCCCATCATACTGCCCCTATCAAATTGCCCCATCATACTGCCATCATCAAAATTACCCCATCAAATTGCCCCATGATACTGCCACCATCAAAATTGCCCCATGATACTGCCCCCATCAAAACTGCCACCATCAAACTGCCCCCATCATACTGCCCCCATCAAAAGTCTGTCCCCCCCGGGCTCTGTATGTAATCAGAGCTAAGATGTTCCAGCCGCCTCCCCCACCACCCATCACTGTGTATAAGAAGCTTTAGTAACCATGGAAACAAAAGCCTGGTTACCCTTTTTAAAAATGGTGCTGGCCGCCACTTTGCATCGCATCATTTCCGGTTTTGAAATAACGCGATGCTATGACCCAGCAAAGCCTATTACCTCCTGGGATTGATGACCAACTCCCAGGAGGCATTGCAGACCAGGAAATGAAGTGCTCAGCCGAGAGGAGGAAATGAAGATTTCAATCTTCATTATAACAGTGAGGTTAAAAAAAAAAAAAAGATATGCCAAATCGTTTTCAGCACACACAGCGGCTCGGGCTGCCGAAGACTTCAAAAAGTGGGTGGAACTCCGCTTTAACATATGGGGGAGAAATGAGAAATGCTGAGTCATCATGAGATTAAAAAGAAAAAAAAAAGAAGTCACATGACTCTGCCTATGATGTCATCGGCTGAGCCTCTGAAAACAGGCGCACGGAAGGCAGGCAGCAGAAGCTGAATGTTCACTGACCAGTGAAGGCGTGTTTCTTATATCCCCTGAGATTTTTGCGATTTTTATTGGATTTGATTTAATTCAATTCAATTTCATTGCAATTTTTATTATACATTTAAAGCGTGATTCTTTATTATTAATAATGAACCGATTTAAATGTAATCAGCTTCTTTCTCTGAAAAACACCAAAGAGAAACCCAGCAAAGGAAGGGATATGGTAGGAGGTATCGGTGACCAGCCTGCAGATACCCCATTTAAAAAGCCCCCCAAAATGAACAGGACCCAGGCGTTTGTGCGCGGCTGTTTCAGAGCCGTTGTTGGATGTTTCGGTTCCGGCTGTAAAGCCAATAGACATCACCGGGAAACAGACACCGAGATCGGTAAGTAATATGGATAGTGAGAGATACAAAAAGTACTCTGGATAAGTCACCTACACTCGTGGATCAAACCAGTGTTGCGAACCTACCAGATTGAAATTTCCTGACACAACACCCAAAATTTACTGGCACAGCCAAGTTTTTACTGTCATTTCCAAAAGTTACAAAATTGCAGTTTTAAGTGCAAATGAGAGTATTTAGGCTACAAACAAATACAATATGCAATTATCAATATGATTTAAAGTAGATAAGGCAAAAAACATATTTCTTATTTTATTTTTGATATAGTAAGTAGCTCAAGGACAGGACTCAGGAGGGCAGGAAATTAGAATGGGCGCACACTCACATAAAACTGACTCTCACAGTGACACGGACATCAGTGTGCAGCAGCACAGATGATGATGAGACCTCACTGACACAACACGTCCCCTCCTGAGTCACAGTGACAGTCTCTCTCCAAGCCAAGCGCTCCCTCCAGTCCACTCCAGTCTAAACAGCACTGACGGTCCCGGTCCCAGCTTGCCTTGCTCCAGTACCACAGACCCGCACACGAGGCTCTGGCCACTCTGTTTGGCTCCATTGCACCGTGACATCACACGACATGCTCAGGCACCGCCTCCGCCAGAGCCGCCCAATCACACTGTAGCAGGCACTGCGATGGTCTCAGCCAACTCCGGACCAAGCCGAGTGTCACAGCCATATTTTTTACTGGCAACCTTTTACTTTTACTGCCAGGAGAACATTGCCTGTTTTTTTTACTGGCTGCCAATACTGACAGTTGGCAACACTGGATCAAAGGCACCTTCATCCCAAAATTATTTGTTTTTAAAGAATTTTAGAACAGAAGGGGATATTAAAGTGGTTGTTAAGCTACTATCTGATCTTTATATCATCCCCTCTGTCGGATAAAAAGCTGCATCCTGTGTGTTATTTAAAAATAAACTGTTTCTACCTGTATTAAAGTGGAAGTAAACCCATCGATTTTAGAGCCCTTGCACACTGGGGCGGTTTGCAGGCGCTATTGCGCTAATAATAGCGCCTGCAAACCGCCCCGAAAGTGCCGCTCCTTGCATTCCAGTGTGAAAGCACCGAGGGCTTGCACACTGGAGCGATGCGCTGGCAGGACGGTAAAAAAAAGTCCTGCCAGCAGCATCTTCGGAGCGGTGAAGGAGCGGTGTGTATACCACTCCTTTACCGCTCCTGCCCATTGAAATCAATGGGACGGCGCGGCTATACCGCCGGCAATGCGCCTCTGCAGAGGCGCTTTGCGGTGGTATTTAGCCCCTTCTCGGCCGCTAGCGGGGGGTACAACCGCCCCGCTAGCGGCCGCATACCGGCGGTAAAACGCCGCTAATAATAGCGGCATTTTACCGCCGACGCCGCCCCCGCCCCAGTGTGCAGGGGCTCTAACAGTTTCAAAAAATATTTCTATTTCTGGCATGCTGAGAATGCTGTCACATTGGTTGTGCTCTCAAGCAAACTGTCAAACCATCCAATGGCTGGTGTCATAACGGATCACATCTGAAGCATTATGGCAGTTGAAGAATAACCACTTCAACACCAGGCACCCTCCTGCCCAGGACAATTTTCACCTTTCAGCGCTGTAGCACTTTGAATGACAATTGCGCAGTCATACAACACTGTACCCAAACTACTTTTTTATCATTTTCTTCCCACAATAGAGCTTTCTTTTGGTGGTATTTGCTTTAAGGTTAAGCTTTAAGGTTAATCAAATATATCACATTCTAAAGGGAAAGGTAGAACAGGGGAAGGGGGAGTATGGAAGAGGGAGAGAGGGAGGAAAAAAGGGGGGGTTGGAAGAAAGGAAGGGGTGTGGGGGTTCCCCCCAACCCTCATCCCCCTTCTTTCCTCCAACCTCCCTTCCCCGCATCCTTTTCTTCCTCTCTCCCTCTTCCAAACTCCCCCTCCCCTTTGTTCTACTTTTCCCTTTAGAATGTGATATTTTTGATAAACCTTAAAGCTTAATGTCTACATTTGGACAAACAAGACAATTGGAGGATGGAGGTCAGTATGTTTTTGAGGCGCGTGTTGGACGTTGGGTGTTTGCCATACAGGTGTATGTCAGAGGTGTGACTGGGGCCTTCATCATTTCACAAACTATGGAATGCTGGGAGAGCAGAAATCAGCAAAAATCTCCAACAGTGAAAGGGTTCAAATGACTATCTGAGCGCTCACCCCCCCCCCCCCTCCCCCCCTCCATAGCCCCATGTGTCCCCATTGGAAGATTTCCCCTCTAATTCCTGTTCAGTGACATCCCAAAATCTGGGAACTTCCTTCACTTTTGTTGGTAATGTAAATAGAGAGAATGAATTTCCCTAAAGGGGGCGCCGACAGCAATAAAAACCTGACAGGGGTTCTAATCCCTCTCCACTCCATCCAACACCAACAATAAAAATATTTTCCTTTTATTTATAATTGAACATATGAGGGAGAAATGAAAAAAAAAATGATTTGGCAAGTGAAAGTGTTAAAATGTGTGCGTGTAGGGGGAGGGGAGGGTTTACTTGGTTTGACAGTTAAAGGGTTGAAACAAAATGAACAATATAGTTTGGTAGTGAAAGGGTTAAAAACGGAAAGAAAAAAAATGATTTGGCAGTTGAAGAGAATGAATCTCCCTAAAGGTGGCGCAGACAGCAATAAAAACCTGACAGGGGTTCTAATCCCTCTCCATTCCACTTCATCAAACACTAACAATAAACAGGATTTCCTTTAGTTACTGCCTACAATTTATATCTGTGCACTAATAAACTAATCTACATGCAGTGCAGTATTATATACCATATACAATTAATCAATATAAAGTGATGCAATCCTGTGATATGCAAGGTGGATAAAAAATCAATGATTTGTTTTTGTTTTTTTTAAATCTAAAAAAATCTGATTTTTTCAATTTAAAACATATTTTTTTTTTATTCTGACAGAGAAAATTGAGTTCTGTCCGTGATACTTTTTTTTATTTGCACTAACATATTTTTCATGGACGAGATTTCTATTTCTATTATTTTCTATTTAAGATACATGAATAATTTTGTTTATTCAGCATGAAATGGAGCTTAGTTATGTGGCATGAGGCTGTATATTCTGCAGTATTTACATTTTTGGTAAACTCATTCAATGAATTCAAGCTCTGCAAGCTGAGAGATAACATGCACCGCATTGATGCATTCACACAATTTCACAGTAACCATGAGATAAAACAAAGTTCAGGAATATTTCTTTATCCCATTGTTTTGCAAATCTATGTACACTACAAACTGTATGATTGAATCGGTTCCGATATCGCTGTTTTACTAACCTGACAGCTTATTATTCTAAATAGGAAACCTTCATTTTGTTTGCAAATATTAAAGATTCTAACTACCAGCAAGAATGAGTCCTTACATTTAAAGAGCACCTGTCATTTCAGATCCATCATGGCAGAGCCTGTTAGCGGGCATCCAATCACCTGCTGCCCCCACGTCCCTCACCTTGTTGTGTCACTGCCGCATCACCAGACATGTCTGTTTAGACAGCGGGTCATAATTAGCTGTTCCCCTTGGGGAAAATATAGCTACTAAGGCCGCTTGTCTATATCTAAGCGGCTTTAGTAGCTTGCAATCCCGGCTAGCTTGCCGTTTCGATATAGACATCCTGTTTACTCTTTTTAAAATGTGAGTTTCCATTTTGGCTTTTTAATAAATTCCTTTACTTTCATTCCTACACTTAGTCTGGCAGCCCCTTGTGTTTCTTTTTATGTCCTGCAGAGTCTGCTTTACTCTTTGGGGAGCTGCCGCTCATGTTCCTCAGACCTCATGATGAACCTAATATATGGACTATATGGATTGAATGTATACAGACTTTTATTTATTTATTTATTTATTTCAGGTACTTATTTAGCGCCGTCAATTTACGCAGCGCTTTACATATACATTGTACATTCACATCAGTCCCTACCCTCAAGGAGCTTACAATCTAAGGTCCCTAACTCACATTCATACATACTAGGGACAATTTAGACAGGATCCAATTAGCCTACCAGCATGTCTTTGGACTTGTCTCCCAATAGACTTTTTATCATTCCATTAAGACCTATCTGTCCCTCCAGCGCCATTTGTTTTCCTTGCACAATTTTTTTTGGGGCTCTGGCAACTGCCAAGAAATCCCAATCCAGCTTCTTCCTTGTCTGTTGCACAGTGAAAAGGAGGTGGGCCTTCTGGTGATTCTGATCACACTGGCTTGGCCAAGAAGAATGTGGTATGCCATCATGCTAAATTTGTTAGTAGACAAGCTATTGACTCTTCCAGATTGGCCAGATTTGCTGTTGCAGGTTCCAATCTTTCATGGTCACTGGCTTTGATGGCATGGCTGTTCAAGCCCAAACCCAATTCTGTAATTCCTACCCTTCTTAAAGGATAAGTTCACATTTGGAACATGCTACATGTTCCACCCGTTTTTAGGGTGGAGCATGTAACAAGTTCCAGCATCTGCAGCCTCTCCCCCTGCTTTCCCCCTCCCTGTAACAGCAGCCGGAAGATCTTCTCCCTACAACCGCTGTCACAATTGGAAAATGGCACCGCCGTGCGGGGTTCCGCCCACACGGTCACAACATTCATTTACAGTTTACTGTAAATTGATGCCTACAAGTACCATCAGCCATCGCGGCTGACAGCTTGTAGTTCTCAATGAGCTGCTAGGGCACTGATGAGCGCCGTCGTAGTCCATTGATGTAACTGCCTGCCTGTACGAGTTACGAGCAGACAACTATGCTGATCTGCAGGAGCCTGAGACTGGAATGCCCTGCAGGCTCCTTAGAAAACAAATTATAAATGCACATTTTTACCTGCAAAAAATGTGCATTTATTATTTTTTATTAAAAGGTGAACTTACCCTTTAAGGCTAGAAAGTTGACCTCCAGGAAGGTTACCATCGTACTTGGAAAGGTTTTTTTTTTTTACCTGGTTTGAGGCTCATAAGTTTCATCCCCAACAGTATGTCGTGGGGTGCATTTTGGCTTTTCTCCAGTCTGGTGTGGAGATATCTCTGGCTTTAGGTACCATCGAGGGACAGATGGGTCTTGACCATAATATTTCAGAGATCTATCATATCTCATTCATTAAAGTTTTGGTTCAGGGTGTTCCACTAATTGTTCTGCCTGTGTGACCCTCCTTGTCTCTGTGGGACCGTAACTTGGTCTTGCCTGTTTTGCAGGCTTCTCCCATTACCTTGATCCATAGTGTCTTGGAGTTTACTGCGCTTTCCAGCATCTTAGGGAAATGGGGCTTCACTTTTTGGATGTTGTCCAAGCTCTTCAAATTTATCTGAAGTCTACAGCTTAATTTGGCAGTCTGATTCCCTAATTATTCTGCCTGAAGGTCTTCTTACGGGTCAGGCTGCTTATTCATCTACTATTTCTAGGTGGACTCATTAGCTAATTTCCCAGGCCTATATCGATGGCAAGGTTCTTCCTTTCCCAATCAAGACCCTTTCTGTTCAAATTTGTAAAGCTGCTACATGGTTTTCTGTTCACACATTTAACAAGGTAGATGTTCACTCCTTTGTAGATGCAAGCTGCAGGCCGAATTTCTTGTAGGCAGCTTTGTAGTGGGGTTCTCCCTTTTTCAATTTCTTTATTTTGGTATTGTGTGTATTTGTGGTTTCCACCCCTCATATTCAGTGCCTTGGATCATCCCAAGTAGTCAGGAATATCAAGTCCTCTGTATCCTGTGGTGTACAATTAAAAAATTAGGATTTATGCTTTACCTGTAAAATCTTTTTATTGGAGTAGATCACAGGAGCCAGACTTCCTTCCATTCTTGTCTGTGTTTTTCACTGCTTGCTACAAAACTATTGTCTATGCCTATTTTTTTGGTAGTGTCAATTCACCTGAAGGTGGTAGCATAACCCAAGTAGTCATGAATATCAATTTTCTCTTAGTAAATCTACCCCAAGAGGTTAGAGGCCCTCTTTAAAGCCCTCTTATCCTTGGTAGGCCCCAGCATTCAGCTGGCAGATGCTTTCATGGCAGTCTGTCCAACCATTGCTGTTAGGACTTCAGTCCACAGCCAACTAGAGCCCTTACCTGATGATCTTACATTACTGTGTTAACACTTTGTGGACACACTTTACCAAATCTCCAATAGCAGACCCTTTTGAAGGTGAACGCCTGTGTGGTACATGATTGGATAAGTACGTCAAGGAGACCCCAGGTCTTAAGAGTACCCCCCCCCCCCCCCAGCAAGCAACAATTGGTGTTTCCATGAGTAAGATTTCTACTCCTGAGGTGGGGAAAGCTTCCTTCTATCCCTCTCATTCATCCGGTTCAAAAGCCAGGAACGTATTTCCATAGGAAGACATGGTCCTCTAAAGCAGTGGTTCTCAACCTCAGTCCTCAATTACCCCCAACAGGCCTTGTTTTCAGGTTTTCCTTTATCTTACACAGGTGCTTTAAATCAGAGTCCATAAGATATTTGCCACAACTATCTGACTATCCTGATTGTGGACCACATCTCTGGTACATAGAGTAAAAACAGATTCCTCAAGTTGGGGCTTTAAACGGACCACAAACAGTATTATGTAAAAAAATATACAAATTTATTGGACATAAATACCAATCAAAAACATCAGAGTGGGAATAAAAACAAACGTGTTGGGAGCAGAAATGGAAACAGCTGCAGAGAAAGCCCAAAACTGTCAGACAGAAAGAACGTCCAACGCGTTTCGAAAAAAACAAAATGCAGATCTTCTTCAGGGTCAGGGGGCTTGCAAGTTCCAGATCTGTAGCTTAAATCTACGATAAGAGAATACATATCATCAGAAATATGCATGGATGCAAGAATACAAAGCATCTAACATTTCAAATATGAAAAGAACACCTTACATACATATTGTGACAAAGGCAATAAAATAACAGCTGAGCATACTGACCCCAAGTGTTAGTGCTCCACCCACACAGAAAGAGATCATAACTCAATGATGGAGAAAAAGATTGGTCCGTCTAGGCCACACACAGGCATCAGACCAGGAAGTCAGCGGCAACCAGTGATCCACGTAGGGCAGAATAATCCCACTGAGGTAAGGCCAATAGCCTAGATATTTGACTGTAGTATATCTAGATAGGTACATAGATTAATCCACCAATTAGTTCAGATAAAATTCCCCCGAACTATTGGCAACAGGTTATGTTCCTAGAGTAAATGAACAAAAAACAAAAAGGAGATATAAATTATCTACCCCCCAAAAGCAGGTCAAGTCGGTATAAAGTAGAGTCTGCATCTTGGATACGGACATCCGAACCATCGCAGGCCATAAACTAGTGCGGGAGTTTACCGAATGACTGGAGGAGCCATATTGATCTAAAAGCAGCCACAGAAAGAATCTGTTAGCTACCAGGAATGCAGAACATCATCATGGCACTGCTACAATTGCAGTGCAATGACCCCAAAATAAAACAAAATAAAATAGCAAGCCACAACATCCCAGCCGCATGATGGACTTACCTTATGTCTAAAATGGAACAGTGTGGCTGTTTGTGTCTGCCTGGTGGAACCGAGACTGATGGAGATACTAAGGACTATATTTATATAAGTGAGTAATAGACAATTACAGACACCTAGGTCGGAATAGACTGACCCAATGGTGTCTGCAATAACACAGCGTCCGCCCCAGGTGTGCCAACTAAGGCAATTATCACACTTGGGGTCGGCGCCATCTCGGCGTCATCTTGCGGCGCCATACCGTGTGGTGGCGCGGCGTGGTGCATCATAAGCTATTGGGTAGGCTGTGTACTCGTATATGGAGGAGCTCCATGGCAACCGGAAGACACGGAAACATAGCGCTGGGAGTGTAAATAACATCACAGAAAGCAGTGTCTGGGGCTTGCATGTATTAGACAGAACATGGGATCACATCGAGCCCGGTCAGATACATGCTGATGACGTGCGCAGCTGAGACAAGACCAAAGCACTGAGCTGGAAAGTAAGAAAAGTATGTATAAATAGTGAAAAGAAATGAACAGGGAAAATAAAAATATAAAATAAATATGAGTTGGAAAAAAGAAACGAAAAGATTTTATAGAGTGAGCAGATTCAGGGAGGCAATGAAGAATCCCAGATGCTTAGGATTAAATGAATGGTACAATTTCAAACAACCGGTTAAACGCCGGTAGACTATGAGAAACTCTGCCCCACACGTGGGATCAGTATAAGCATGCTGAATGCAACAAATGTACAGATATGAGAATAGCGGCATAGTACACAGTCATACCCTACAATCGAGCAATGCCAGATCAGGACATTGTGCATGGAACCAGAACACAGCAGAGGGTAATACCATCATGGCATATCAGTTTTGTAACCCGTATAGTGGGGACACTGGAGTGAGTGGAGGAGGGGAGAGAGTATACATAAGCTAATAAAGTTACTAAAGTATAAAGTTCGGGAGACAAAACCCTCCAAAATGGGTTTGAAGGAGATTGTGTCATTGAGTCTGGGGAAGGATGTTGCATTTTAACCTAAATATCCATCGCTGTTCCCGCTGTGATAATATTTTATTCCAATCACCCCCCCCCCCCCACTCCAGGGTGCACCCTATCCAGTATTAGGAATTTAATATGTGGAAAAATACCCCCATGGAAGTGCGTTTCATGATTGCATACTCAAAATGTGACAGTATGCCCTGTGCCATAATTCAGTTTTTGTTTTGCCTACATAGAAGCGTGTGCATTTGCACTGCAGAAGCTAAATGACCCCATATGTCTTACAGTTCGCGAAATGCCTAGGGCTAAATTTCACTTTGTTTGGAAGAATTTTATAGGTAGCGATATCCATGTATTGGCAATAGCCACACCCCCGCATTTGAAAGTACCCAGCCTTTTACAGGGGTCCTTTGTGCCCCCCTTAAACTCACTGGAAACCAGTATGTCTTGCAGAGACCTAGCTCTGCGAAAAGTAAATATTAGACGTTCCGGCACTAACGGTCCAACTATGGGAGCCAGTGCCAGGACATGCCAATATTTTTTCACAATGTTTTTGACCCGTTCTTGTTGGTTCGAAAAGTGGGTGATGATCCATAGCTGGTCACCATCAGCTTGGCGAGTCCTGGTTCCAAACAATAGTTCCTGCCTAGTTTTAGAATCTTTTTTTGTTAAACGCCCTCTTGAGGCATTTTTGAGAATATCCACGTGCGTGGAGTCTTAGCCTAAGTTCATCTGCTTCCATCTTAAAACTAGACTCATCAGAGCAGTTACCCCTGATGTGCAAGTATTGGCCAAAAGGGATCGATTTCACTAAGTTAACTGGATGAAAGCTGGTGGCATGTAGGATGCCATTGTAGGTTTTCTGTGTAGGCTACTAGATAGTAGACTGTTTCCATCCTTGTGTACATATACATCCAGGAATTCAATTGTGTTATTATTAGACGACATGGTGAAAGTAAGATTAAAAGTGTTGATATTGAGGTGTTGCACAAAAGTCACAAAAGTCTGTAGCAGCTCATCAGCTCTCCAGATAAGCAGAATGTCGTCAATATAATGGAACCACAATAGCACATGGTCTAAAAAGGGGGCTAGATCATCCGATGTGTTGATCATCTGTTCCCACTCCCCCAGGTACAAATTGGCATAGGATGGGGCACAGCATGTGCCAATAGCCATGCCCTGTACCTGGAGGAAGTGGGAACCATTGAAAACAAAGTAATTATGGTGCAGAATTAATTTCAAAGACTCAATGATAAAATCATTAAACTTAAGTTCGAATCTGCTTTTCTCCGACAAAACTCTTCTAATACAGGCCAAACCCATGTCATGTGGGATTGAGCTGTATAGAGCTTCTACATCGATGGCTACCAGAATAGAGTCAGATGAAACCTGCAGTCCATCTATGTTTTGAAGTAAATGGATTGTGTCTTTGATATAACTCGGGATGCCCAAAACATGAGGATGCAGGTAGCTATCGATGAGTTTGCTCAGATTCTCCATCAGAGAGCCATTGCCGGATATAATGGGCCTCCCTGATGGATGTGACAGACTTTTGTGCAATTTGGGAAGTGAATAAAAAGTGGATGCGCGAAAAAGGGAGTGGGAATAAATTCCCACTCATCTTTAAATAAGAGAATGTGGTAAAACCCTGAATCAACACGCTGATAAAATTCCTGCTGAAACTTATCAATTTTAGTTGTAGTAATATGTGAGCACCAGGATTTGTTATTAAGAATTCTAGTACACATTTGTATATAGTGATCATTATCTCTGATCACTATGTTGCCCCTCTTATCTGAGGGCTTCACAGTGATCGTAGGGTTGGTAGAGAGATCATGTAATACATCCTGTTCCTCAGCTGATAGGTTTGAAACTGTGTTACGTTTGATTTTAAGATTGATTCCATTCGTAGTAAGTTTGACAAATGCCAGAACATTGGCATTAAGGCCTAATTCTGGAAACTTGTCAGACTTCTTTTTGTCAGGGACATTTTGAGAGGTGGAAAATGATGATTGGTCAAGCTTCTACATGAGATGTTCCAGATCAATGCGATCAATGAGGTCTGGATGGGGATCATTCTCCTCCAATAAAGAGATAAGATTATCTATGGGTTGTATTTCTTGAGGTCTCAATTGTGCTCCTTCTTTTCTATTTTTAGCATACAGTTGTTGGAGAATGATCTTTCTCGCAAACAACTGGATGTCCTTAATCTCCTCAAACTTGTTTATATCCTCGTTTGGGCAGAAACTAAGACCCCCACTCAAAATGTTTTTCTCAATATCAGTGAGGGGATACTGGGACAGATTTACAACAATAAGGGAATCCCGTTGCTCGGGCAGCAAAGCCATTGGATTTATGTTGAGACTGTGCTTAGTGAAGGGATTGGAACCTGTTCTTGTCCTGGAACTAAAAAAATCCCCTGAGTGGAGTTGGAAGATAAAGTTTACAGTTTACGTGAAACAGTTGGAATACCGGTTAGCGTAGTTGAGCGAGATGAAACCATTGTATTAGAAATAGAGGGGAGAGAACCATCACCTACAGGGTTACCTGACACCACGTAAATGTTAGGGTCACCATTATGTCCTGGCTCTGTGATGCGTTTTTTAGAGGATTTTTCTTGAGAACCACCACCTTGAGAGTTTCTTTTAGTTTCTTTTAGTTTTATTAGCTTTCTTGAACCTAGAAGAATTGTAGGAGGAAGTAGAAACAGTATGGTGTTCTTTTCATATTTGAAATGTTAGACGCTTTGTATCCTTGCATCCAATCGTATTTCTGATGATATCTATTCTGTTATCGTAGATTTAAGCTACAGATCTGGAACTTGTCCTTAAAGAAGATCTGCATTTTGTTTTTTTGAAACGCGTTGGACATTCTGTCTGTCTGACAGTTTTGGGGTTTTTCTTCAGCTGTTTCCATTTCTGCTCCCAACACATGTGTTTGTTTTTATTCCCACTCTGATGTTTTTGATTGGTATTTATGTCCAATAAATTTGTATATTTTTTCACATAATACTGTTTGTGGTCCGTTTAAAGTCCCAATTTGAGGAATCTGTTCAATGGCTTGGTATTTTGGACAGCTAAATTTGTATATTTTTTTCACATAATACTGTTTGTGGTCCGTTTAAAGTCCCAATTTGAGGAATCTGATAAATGGCTTGGTATTTTGGACAGCTATTTTATCAAAAAGAAATTGCCAAAACATGGCCTGTTAGGGGTACTTGAGGACTCAGGTTGAGAACCACTGCTCTAAAGCAGCTAAGGCTGGTCCCGGGAAATTTCAAATGTCTGAGTTCAGTGTCATTTACAGGGGCTACAAATGAGTTTTGCACTCTGCCTCCTTCATGAGAGGGTAGATCTGCTTGTTGCTGTTCAACAGCTTCAGTTTTAGAGGGTCATTACCCCTGTACCATAAGAGAAACACTTTCAGGACTTCTTGAACCTATTTACAGTTTCCACCCAACCGGAGAAGTCCAGCTCATTCTGGATCTGAAGACTCTCAGCTTGTTCCTACAGATTCATACAGTAAGTTCTGCATGAAAACTGCCTGGTCAGTTGACACATCCCTCATTCTGGGGGCAATTTCTGGCTTCAGTAGACATTCTGGGATGCCTACTTGCACATACCCATCATTTATGCACTTTGTGAGATTTGTGGTGGGCAATCAGCATTATCAATATGTCGCTCTTCCCATTAACCAGAAATCATTTTGAAAAATTGTATTTTTGTGGTACGCTTACATTTATTATATACCTCTAGGTACAAGTAATGAGAGACTTCTAGCATGATGTTTTTGGATTTCTTTATTTTAATTACTATACACTATACACTTGTCAGTTATGATTCGATTATACGGAAGGAAGGTACTAATAGACCAAGACTAGGAGGTATTTAATATTGGGTGAATATATGTATGTCTTTTTAATTAGGTTTTACCAACTTCGTAATAACGTTGTAATAAGTTCTTAAATGGTTATTTATGTCTCATTATGGGCAGATAGAGGTATAAAGAGGTTATATAGGGAGATGTCCCTGCAGTCTTTTCTTTTTTCCCAGTGTCCAATCACCTGAAGCTAGCTGAAGATAACCCAGTGTACAAAATAAAGATCCTGTGTCCAATACTGTACTCCAATGAACAGATTTTACTGGCAAGTCACAATCCCATTATATTGCAATTTACTAGTCCTTAAATGTGGTTGCTATATTCTTCTTTTTTAACTTTTTTGCAAGTATAGAAAATTACCTGTTGATCTGGCAGGAGTGTCTAGCGCTCCTGCTCTTCCTTCCAAAAAAGAGGGTTTCACCATATCAGATCAGTCAGTCTCTGGGTGGAGAACAAACCTGATCTAAGCCAGCCAAGCTTGCAATCTCATGCTTGTGATAGAGAGTGTAATACCTGACCAAGGTCCCTGTTTGTCTGCCCTGCTCTGCTATATTAGATGACCTTGTAGACTACCTCGGATCAGATATCGACTATTCTCTGAACTCTGCTTGCCTTTTTTACTAAGGATTTTGACCCTGACTATTCTGAACCTTGCCTGTCTGTCAACAGAAAGTACCTGTTTGCTTTGCTCAGTTCTAGCATGCCCTGGCATGGTAGCCAGGCACTATAGCCTTGTGTATAAGTCCTGAGGACAACCGTGCACCGGTAGGCCTGCTTGCCTTATAGGGAAGGGTGAAAACACAGAAGCCAGCTATAGTGTCTGACCACCTGCGTTTGGGGTAAGCGTGACATGATGTTTCCAGAAATCCAGTGTTCTTCTAACTGACTTTGTATGGAACTATTATCTCAAATAAGCTATCTTCTGCAAACTATAAAACACCTCCTCCTTATGTAATGGAAAGGAGGAGGTGTTAGTAGTCTAATATCAGGGAGGCAGTGTAGGGTGACAAAACTGCTACTGTACAGTAGTGTGAGTGAGTGTTGTCACCCTAATACAGGAAGTGTGTTACGGGCAGAATCACAAGGTGAATAAAAAAGGAAACTAATGCAACCACCATATTTAAGGATTGCGTAAAAGCCTTGAAACCATTTATCTAGACTTCCAACACATACTGTAGACTGATCCATCCGATATAGTCTCCCGTAACACATTTTACTCAGTCAGGAGGTTACTCCTATGAGTAAGTGCCTGACCAAGTGAAACGTGTTAGGGGTCCGTATATCTGATGGATCAGTCTATGTGCTTGAAGACTAAATAAGCTGTTTTGAGGCCTTTACATGTATAGTTGGCGAAGCCTCCGCTTGCAAGATTGGACTGAAATCACATTGTTTTTACTGTTCTAAATGAAAGGGCTGCAGATCTGTTGGTCATGCGTCATGGTGAGTTTCTAATTATACAAATACAATTAGTGTAGCTAGACAATCGCAGAACACAGAAATTATAAAATGATCTCTATTGAAGGTCGTTGGTGTTCCTCACCAGGGGCTCTAGAATAAGGCCTGAGTTTTTCTCTTCACTCTCCTCGCTATACAAGTCATGGTCTTTTATATAGTCCAGTACCGGATCAGGCACAAGATACCGGATACTCAACCCTCTCCGTAAGGCTTGCCGGATTTTGGTGGAAGAGATGTCATGGGTGATCCACTCTTCCACCAAATGAATATTATGCCTGTACTTCCAGAGGACATTCGACTTGTAGATGACGTTCCGCACATCGCTTCCCATCCTGGCGGTACAGACCAGACCAAAAGAAGATACAATCTCCACTATGTGTTCAGGCTTCCACAGGTTGGGGGTTTCAAATGATTCCAACATGTCCGCCCCACACAGCAGCTTCACCTGAGGGACAGCTGGAAGACACAACACAACAAAAACTCATAATTTGCTTTTTTTTTTTAAAATGACATGGTTATTAATTATGTGCGCTAGGAACTAATGTGGCCATTTCATATATTGGACAATTATTAAATATATTTTTGAAGGAGGGGTAGGGAGGTAATGTTTATAATAATTAAACTTGTGCTCACTGTGCTGACAGATCTCCATTACCAATTGTAAATTAGATGTGCAGGACTGTCTGCTCTAACCAAGGGTTAAAGATCTCAAGTCTGGTCTGCAGTGCACTGTCCCTTAAGCCTGGTTGTTAGGAACCATAAACCAGGCAGAGACAGAAAGTGCAATTAAAATCACATTTAGCCCTGGTTCACATTGATGCGGTATTGAAATTGTGCGCATTCAGTTGAACTCGCACGATTTCATTCCTGCATGTCAGTCCGACGATTTCAGAGACGTCTGTGCAGTTTCCTGCACAGATGTCTATTAAAATTGCACCTGAAATCGTCAAAAGTAGTACAAAAACGACTTTTGGGATGGGCAATGGGCAATGGCTGCCGATTTGGCATGCGATTTGACATGTCAAATTGCATGCCAAATCGCATCAATGTGAACCAAGGCTCAATGAAATAGCAAAAATAACACAGTTCAGGAACGTATTCAAAAACAGAAACCAGGGTTTAGATGCCAGAGCTGGTAATTCGACGAGCCAGGATCAGGACACCAGAAGTCAGCATTGTCCAGGGCAAATAATCAAGAACAGGGATCAGAAGAGAAGTCAGCTAGGCCAAGTCATACACAGGAACACACTGGAAATCATAGACCACACAAGGGCAAGGAGGAAATGAGCTAAGCTCATTTCCTCCTTGCCCTTGCGTGGTCAAATGATTTCATCTTCAGGGCCCCTGAAGACGCATGTTGATGGTGAAACTTGGGTAACGTCAGAGACGAGTGACGCTGGACGTGGTTGGACGGAGATACGGCGGCCATCTTGATGGTTAGAAGCGCTGGTCGCTTCATATTGCCTTCGTATTTCTTATTAAATGTGAGTTTGTTTTACTTATTTATTCAATAAATACCCCTTATTAAGAAGTTTGCGCAATGAGCGTTCCTTTTATACTCCCTACATGCAGATTTGCTGGATACAATTAGTGTAATGTAAAAAAAATCTGCTGCACTTAAGGTTCCTAAGAGCACAGTGGCCTCCATAATCCTTAAATTGAAGACATTTGAGAGGACCAGAACACTTCCTAGAGCTGGCCGTCCGGCCAAACAGAGCTATCGGGGGAGAAGAGCCTTGGTGAGAGAGGTAAAGAGGAACCCAAAGATCACTGTGGCTGAGCTCCAGAGAAGCAGTCAGGAGGTGGGAGAAAGTTGTAGAAAGTCAATCATCACTGCAGCCCTCCACCAGTTGGGGCTTTATGGCAAGCCTCTCCTCAGTGCAAGACACATGAAAACCCGCATGGAGTTTGCTAAAAAAACATCTGAAGGACTCCAAGATGGTGAGAAATAAGATTCTCTGGTCTGATGAGATCAAGATAGAACTTTTTGGCCTTAATTCTAAGTGGTATGTGTGGAGAAAACCAGGCACTGCTCATCACCTGTCCAATACAGTCCCAACAGTGAAGCATGCTGGTGGCAGCATCATGCTGTGGGGGTGTTTTTCAGCTGCAGGGACAGGATGACTGGTTGCAATCGAGGGAAAGATGAATGCGGCCAAGTACAGGGATATCCTGGACGAAAACCTTCTCCAGAGTGCTCAGGACCTCAGACTGGGCCGAAGGTTTACCTTCCAACAAGACAATGACCCTAAGCACACAGCTAAAATAACGAAGGAGTGGCTTCACAACCATCCAATATGACAGAACTGGAGAGGATCTGCAAGGAGGAATGGCAGAGGATCCCCAAATCCAGGTGTGAAAAACTTGTTGCATCTTTCCCAAAAAGACTCATGGCTGTATTAGATCAAAAGGGAGCTTCTACTAAATACTGAGCAAAGGGTCTGAATACTTAGGACCATGTGATACTTCAGTTTTTCTTTTTTAATAAATGTGCAAAAATGTCAACAATTCTGTGTTTTTCTGTCAATATGGGGTGCTGTGTGTACATTAATGAGGAAAAAAAATGAACTTAAATGATTTTAGCAAATGGCTGCAATATAACAAAGAGTGAAAAATGTAAGGGGGTCTGAATACTTTCCGTCCCCACTGTATGATTACTGTTTGTGGCTGTTATAGCCACTAGCAATAATCACTGTTTTCTCTCAGGGAAACATAATGGCTCCATGGGAGGCATTCCCTCATCAACCCTGACTGTGTAAATGGGGGAATTGCGCGATTTTTTTTTTGTGCAACCCATGGTTGCAGGAAATAAAATCACTCTATCTATGGCTGGCTTAAGGCGTTATCAGGTAGTTCTATGGCGAGAGAGGAAAGCTCTACTTGAGAAGCATGCCTCAACTGGAGAAATCTAGATAGCATGCCCCCCCAAAAATCTGACCATTATTAGTGACTCAAAAGCTGGGTACACACATAGGTTGATATACAGGGGCAGATCCATAATAGTCCATGACTGGTTGAAGCAGGGATCCAGGATCACAGTAGGGATATGGCTGCTAAACAATCAGGGGTCAGGGATCCTGGAATAGTTATGGATTTACTTTTATGGAAACGGTATCGGTTACGAGCACTGGCAGTGGCCTAGGAACTGAGACTAGGCAGGGATTCTGCTGGAATATCAGCAAAGGTAAAATAGTACTCATGGCCGTTGGGTAGTCAGTCAGGCATTGTTTTGATGAGACTTTACACTCAAGTAAAAAAGATGGAGCACCATTTGTAACTGGCAGCCTCACCAGACAGAGCATAGCGTATTTATTGTGGAGATCTTGGAGTCATTTCTAGGAAACCTGTTGGATCCCTCTGCATTTTCTGACAGGCCAACAAATCTTAAGTTACAGCTTCATAGTTTACTTTCAAAGTCGCTATGCCTCGGTAAAAGTGTCTGTAGCTGATATTGATGTTGGCAAGAGGCACTCTATAAGGGAGGCAGCTGATCCTCCACCATGCCAGGTCTCCTTGACCCTTTCCAAGAGGTTTTTTAGATCTTACTGTATAATGAAAACATCCAGTTTAACTTTTTCCAGTTTTGTGGTCAGAGTGTTTTGAGATACCGTAGATTCTGAACCAAATGGTGTACTAAAATATTTACCAGTGCCCATGAAATGCAGCCTGACTATTGCCAATTAAATGCAGCCTTACCTGTGCCAATGAAATTCAGCCTGACCTGTGACCATGAAATGCAGCCTGACTTGTGCCAATGAACAGTGGCGGTGCGTCCATAAGGGCGCACGGGCGCTGCCCCCTCTCTCCTGCCACCCCCTCTAGCTCCAATAGATAGATTCATGCATTGCATGAATCTATCTAT
The DNA here is from genome assembly GCA_037952835.1 of Lithobates septentrionalis. Taxonomy (NCBI): domain Eukaryota; kingdom Metazoa; phylum Chordata; class Amphibia; order Anura; family Ranidae; genus Lithobates; species Lithobates septentrionalis. Next base: position 53,418 of record JBBDGP010004616.1, read on the forward strand.
GGCCGCCGCTGCCACCCCCTATTCAGGCACCTGGCCCTATTTCGGGTGCCGGGTGCCTGAACTACAGCGGCGGGGATGTATTTTTGAAGCACCTGATAAGAGCCATAGGCTCTAATAGGCGTCAAAAAAGGTCTCTTGCGAGCGCCATGCTGGGCGCTCTCGCAGGTCACTCAGCTGTGTTAGAAAAGCGAATGAACATTCGCTTTCCTAACACTAAACCGTCTCTCCGCCTATCAGGGGCTCGGATCTGTTACCTGTCACCTGATTGAAATGACAGGCACTGTAATTGGACACCTATCAGGCGTCCAATCATAGCAGAGGACGGGAAGAGAGGACGGGAGAAGACATCGAGGAGCATTGAGGAGCTGTCCCACAGAGACAGGGTAAGTGCAGACGGCGGGCCGGCGGGGGGCACACTGGCAGCATTTGATATGGCACAGTGTCTGTGTTTGATGGGGCATAGTGGGAGCATTTCATGGGGCACAGTGGGAGAATTTGATGGGGCACAGTGGGAGAATTTGATGGGCACAGTGGCTGCGTTTGATGGCCACAGTGGCTGCGTTTGATGGAACAGTGGCGGAAATTTATGGGCACAGTGGCTGCGTTTGATGGCTCAGTGGCTGCGTTTGATGGTACAGTGGCTGCGTTTGAGGGCACAGTGGCAGCAATTGATGGGCACAGTGGCTGCGTTTGATGGCTCAGTGGCTCCGTTTGATGGTACAGTGGCTGCGTTTGAGGGCACAGTGGCAGCAATTGATGGGCACAGTGGCTGCGTTTGAAGGTACAGTGGCGGCAATTGATGGGCACAGTGGCTGCGTTTGAAGGTACAGTGGCGGCAATTGATGGGCACTGTGGCTGCGTTTGATGATACAGTGAGGCTGCAATTGATGTTTTTTTCAGAGTTTTTCAGTTTGTTTACGCCCCCCAAAAATTTTGAGCACCAGCCGCCACTGCCAATGAAATGCAGGCTTACCAGTTACATGAAATGCAGCTTGACCTTTCTCATGTAATACAACCTGACCTGTCCCGTGTAATGCAGCCTTACCTGTCCCATGTAATGCAGCCTGACCTGTCCCATGTATTGCAGCCTCACCTGTCCCATGTAATGCAGCCTGACCTGTCCCATGTAATGCAGTCTGACCTGTCCCAAGTAATGCAGCCTGACCTGTCCCAAGTAATGCAACCTGACCTGTCCCAAGTAATGCAGCCTGACCTGTCCCAGGTAATGCAGCCTAACCTGTCCCAAGTAATGCAGCCTGACCTGTCCCAAGTAATGCAGCCTGACCTGTCCCATGTAATGCAGCCTTACCTGTCCCAGGTAATGCAGCCTAACCTGTCCCATGTAATGCAGACTGACCTGTCACATGTAATGCAGCCTCACCTGTCCCATGTAATGCAGCCTGACCTGTCCCAAGTAATGCAGCCTGACCTGTCCCAAGTAATGCAGCCTGACCTGTCCCATGTAATGCAGCCTTACCTGTCCCATGTAATGCAGCCTGACCTGTCCCATGTAATGCAGCCTCACCTGTCCCATGTAATGCAGACTCACCTGTCCCAAGTAATGCAGCCTGACCTGTCCCAAGTAATGCAGCCTGACCTGTCCCATGTAATGCAGCCTTACCTGTCCCATGTAATGCAGCCTGACCTGTCCCAAGTAATGCAGCCTGACCTGTCCCAAGTAATGCAGCCTGACCTGTCCCATGTAATGCAGCCTTAGCTGTGCCTGGCGACTCGCGAGGACGTCATCACATCTGCCTGTCACTCAGATAGAAGACAGACCATTCGGCCATTCGGGCTGCTCTGTCTTCTGTGAGCGACGAGCTCGGCCGGGAGATTGCCTGGCACTCGCGATAGACGGCCGGCCCGGTATTGTGACATGGCAGCGGTGACGGGGAGGAGGCCTGGTCAGTATTTGCTCCATAAGACGCAGAGACATGTTCCCCCACTTTTTTTTGGGGGGGGGGGGGGAGTGAGTCTTATGGAGCGAAAAATATGGTAACTTCTAGGATTTGGTAGTGTCTAGTACACAGTGGTATTAGTGTCCAAGGCAAATTAATCTCCCTCAGGTGTTAGTGAAAAACCGTCATCTTTGTCTTGTTGAGTTTTGCACTCACCACTTGGGTACGTGTTGGAAGGGACATACACTATATTGTCAAAAGTATTAGGACACCTGCCATGAACATGAACGCATATGAACTGTAATGGCATCCCAGTCTTGGTTCAGGCCAGTCAAGCTCCTCCACCCCAAACTCTCGCTCATCCGTGTCTTTATGGACCTTGTTTGTGCACTGGTATGCAGTCATGTTGGAACAGCAAGGGGCCATGGATGAGCAAGTTTGGGATGGAGGACCTTGACTGGCCTGCACAGAGTCCTGACCTCAACCCGATAGAACACCTTTGGGATGAATTAGAGCAGAAACCGCAAGCTAGGCCTCTGGTCCAGCATCACTGCCTCACCTCACAAATGCGCTTCTGGAAGAATGGTCAAACATTCCCATAGACACACTCCTAAACCTTGTGGACGGCCTTCCCAGTAGAGTTGAAGCTGTTATAGCTGCAAAGGGTGGGCCAACTCAATATTGAACCCTACGGACTAATGCCCCGTACACACGGTCGGACTTTGTTCGGACATTCCGACAACAAAATCCTAGGATTTTTTCCAACGGATGTTGGCTCAAACTTGTCTTGCATACACACGGTCACACAAAGTTGTCGGAAAATCCGATCGTTCTAAACGCGGTGACGTAAAACACGTGCGTCGGGACTATAAACGGGGCAGTGGCCAATAGCTTTCATCTCTTTATTTATTCTGAGCATGCATGGCACTTTGTCCGTCGGATTTGTGTACACACGATCGGAATTTCCGACAACGGATTTTGTTGTCGGAAAATTTTATATCCTGCTCTCAAACTTTGTGTGTCAGAAAATCAGATGGAAAATGTGTGATGGAGCCCACACACGGTCGGAATTTCCGACAACGAGGTCCTATCACACATTTTCTGTCGGAGAATCCGACCGTGTGTACGGGGCATTAGACTAGGATGCCATTAAAGTTCATGCGCATGTAAAGGTAGGTGTCCCAATACTTTTGACAATATAGTGTAGCTGAAAAAGGTACCACCAGGTGTAGGATAGGTGGGTGAAAATGGGGTGCTCTTCTGCATTGAAAGCTGATACAGGTTAGGCTTCAGGGTGCAGCTGCAGTGGAGCTCTCACTACCCGTGTCTAAATTTCTTAAAGTTTAGGAGCATCACAAAATCATTTGGCCATCATATCTTACCTCTGCTTTCCAAGTAGTTATGTTCAGGGACGTCCTGGCAATTGCTGTCCCTTTTATGCTTGTTAGTCTCCCTGTACCCAAACGTATCCATATTCCCTCCATAATTCATATCCACACGCTGCTGCTGCTGCTGGTGGTGTCTGAAAAAGGTATTTAAAAAAAAGTTTAAAAAATAAAACTTTTCCTTTGCCTTATTCATCAGGACTAGACAATCAACTCCTACAATGGTTGAGAGTCCCAGCAGGTTTGTCAACTGCTGACTTTTAGGGTATGGTCCAATTTCTAGTTCCCCCATACTCTGGAGGGTATTGGTTTGCCTTTATGGGTTACCTTAAAACTGCTACAGTGTCCGTCCAGTCCTGTTTCAAACACTCCCAAGGGTCCACTTTTATCCAGTCTGATGTCTGAATCGCCAATTGGGCCATTGACAGCCGATGTGGTCCCTCGACTAGGCCTTTCTTTTTGTATCCATCGCTCACAGGAGATAGAATACCTTTTACTACCTTATAGTTTCCTGCACGGGAAAATCAACAAATACATATAGGACAATTAGCCACTTACAGTATCTCACAAAAGTGAGTACACCCCTCACATTTTTGTAAATATTTTATTCTATCTTTTCATGTGACAACACTGAAGAAAATAGGATTTTTAAATACAGCTTACCCGTAAAATCCTTTTCTTGGGAATACATCACGGGACACAGAGGCTTGGTAATTACTTAGTGGGTTAGATAGTACCTTCAGGTAATGGGACACTGGTAACCCTTATTACCAGATGAGTTCCTCCCCTATATATCCCCTCCCATATGGAGAGTACCTCAGTTTTGTAGCAAAGCAATAAGTACCCCAACGTATAACCCCTTAGAGGGGCGGGAGCTATGTGTCCCGTGATGTATTCCCAAGAAAAGGATTTTACAGGTAAGCTGTAATTAAAAATCCTATTTTCTTGTTCATACATCACGGGACACATAGGTTTGGTAATTACTTAGTGGGATGTCCTAAAGCAATGCCCAAATTGAGGGGAGGGAGACACAGATCAGAAAATACCGCCAACGCCAACGGACAAGAGAATCTACACTGTTGCCTGCAGCACACTGCGCCCGAAGGCGGCATCCTCATGCCCTCTTACATCCACCTGATAGAATAATAAACAGACAGTCTTTTGTATCTGAGCGGTTGCCTGCAGATAGATACTAACTGCTCCTACAACATCTAGAGAGTGTAACAACTCCTCTTCCGCGGACCGCAGATCTGGAAACCACCCCAGACCAGGGAATGTGAGGCAAGTAGTCTTTGAAAGAATACTGATAAGGCCGAGATCTGGACCTTGATAGTACTCAAAGCCAGCCTCATTTCAATGCCTAATTGAAGAAAAGCAAGAATCCTGCTAATGGCATACTTTCTAGGATGCCCCCCCCGGGTTCACACCAGGAAACATATGCCTTCCAGATTCTGTAGTAGATGAGCCTGGAGGCCGGCTTCCGAGCATTAACCAGAGTGAAATGGACTGATTCTGAGAGCCCACGGCTTTTCAGAATGTGGATCTCAGCAGCCAAACTGTCAAATTCAGACTTCGTAAGGCAGGATGGAATATTGGACGTTGTGAGAGCAGATCTGGACGCATCGGGAGAACCCAAGGTCTTCCCACTGCCATCTTTACGATCTCTGCATACCAAGGTTGTCTGGGCCAAGTTGGGGCCACCAGAATGACTGACTTTTCTTCCATTTTGACCCTCTGAAGGAACCGCGGAAGAAGAGGAATTGGAGGAAAGGCATAGATCAGAGAGTACCGATCCCATGGAATCGTTAAGGCATCTGACCCTTGTGCTAGCAGATCCTTTACGCTTGACACAAAGCTGTCCAGTTTTTTTGTTGAACCTGGTCGCAAACAGGTCTACATCAGGGGTACCCCAATTTTGACATATGGTCTGAAATATGTCAGGGTGTAGAGACCATTCTCCTGGACACAGCTGCTGGCGGCTTAGAAAATCCGCCTGCCAATTTTCTATCCCTGGAATAAAGACCGCAGACAGGAAAGGAATATGCCTTTCTGCCCAGAAAAAAATGTGATTTACCTCCTTTTGGGCATTCAGGCTCCTGGTGCCTCCTTGGTGATTGATATAGTCCACAGTCGTGGCATTGTCGGACTGTACCTGGACAGGATGACCCTGTGGTCTGAAAGTCCAGACCTTGAGGGCTAGATGAATTGCCCTTATTTCCAGAATGTTGATTGGCAAGAGCCTTTCGGCTCTGGACCATCTTCCCTGGGTGGAAGCTTCTTCCAGAACTGCTCCCCAGCCTATCAGGCTGGCATCTGTGGTTATGAGTTTCCAAGTAACTGGGACAAAGGACTCTCCTTTTAGAAGATTCTTGGTCAGTAACCACCAATTGAGGCTTTGGCGCACCCCTGGGGATAGGTACGTTAGAAGATCCAAGGCTTGTACCCTCTTCTTCCAGGCAGAGAGGATGCTGCTTTGTAAAGGCCTCGAGTGAAACTGGGCGTAAGGTACAGCCTAGAAAGAGGCGACCATTTTCCCCAATAGTCTCATACATAGTCGGATGGAGGGATTTACCCTTGCTGTGACTACCCGGATCAAATCTTTTATGGCCCTGGGTTTTGATCTGGATAAGAACGCTCTGCTTTGGACTGTGTCTATGATCATGCCCAAATACTCCAGCCTTTTTAGGGGCTGCAAGGAGGATTTCTGTAGATTGAGGACCCAGCCTAGGTACTCTAGGTACTTTACCGTGCAAAGCACATTGTGGCTTAGGCGTGTTATGAACTGTTCTATGAGTAGCAAATCGTCCAGATAAGCTGTCACAGTTATGCCCTGAGCCCTTAGATTTGCCAGGGGTGGGGCCACAATTTGAAAGTGGCGCTGATCCACCGAGGTTTGAGTAGAACCCTGAGCCTTGCTCTTCCGGGGCCACCTCTATAATTACCCCTTGGGATAACAGACGTTCTAAGGCCCGAAGTAAGGGCCTTCTTTTTTCTGGATCCCTGGAGACTCTTGACCTTAGGAAACGAGATGGCGGAAGCTCCCGGAACGCTAGCTTGTAGCCCAGAGACACCGTGGAGGCTACCCATTTGAATCTCTTCCCGCCAGGCGCCTGCAAACTGCAGCAGCCTTCCCCCCACTCGGCCGAGGGGGGGGCACCTTTTCATAGGGAGGCTTTGGGATTCTGTTTACCAGATTTTTGACCCTAAGGTTTCTTTTTCATTTGGGCTTGACTTTGGACCTTTCCCCTAGTATTTGATTGGGGAGGCCGTCGCCACTGCCTGGAGGATGAGGCTCCAGGGGCTGGGCACAGAGAACGTCTAAATGAAGGACGTTTACTCTTCCTTTTGACCGGTAACAACGTGGTTTTACCCCCGGTAATCTTCTGGATATATCTGTCCAGATCATCCCCAAACAGGCGTTCTCCAAGAAACGGGAACCCAGTTAAATATTTTTTGCATGAAGCCTCAGCTGCCCAATGTTTAAGCCAAAGGGACCTGCGCATGTGTACCAGCAGGAGAGTGAGGCGAGATGCTTGCTGAGCAGAATCCATAAAGGCATCAACCATAAAACACAAGGCTTTAGGACGGTCTGCATAAACCTCGGCCTCCTCAGTGGAAAGGAGGATAAGCACCTGCTTCATTTGTTCCTTGAGGAACTGGCACATGCCAATTGCTGCGACCGTAGGCTGGACCACAGCGCCCGCCACAGAGAAAGAGGCTTTAAAAAAGTTTCCAGCTTTTTGTCAGTTGGGTCCTTAAACCCTTGACCCTTTAACCCTCTTGGGCATGGAGTTCACCAGAGCTTCACAGGTTGCCACTGGAGTCCTCTTCCACTCCTCCATGACGACATCACGGAGCAGGTGGATGTTAGAGACCTTGCGCTTCTCCACCTTCCATTTGAGGATGCCCCACAGATGCTCAATAGGGTTTAAGCCTGGAGACATGCTTGGCCAGTCCATCACCTTTACCCTCAGATTCTTTAGTAAGGCAGTGGTCGTCTTGGAGGTGTGTTTGGGGTCGTTACGTTGGAATACTGCCCTGCGGCCCAGTTCACCAAAGGGGGGGGGGTCATGCTCTGCTTTAGTATGTCACAATACATGTTGGCATTCATCTTTCCCTCAATGAACTGTAGCGCCCCAATCCTAGCAGCACTCATGCAGCCCCAGACCATGACGCTTTCACCACCATGTAGGCAAGACACACTTTGTACTCCTAGCCTGGTTGCCGACGCACATGCTTGACACCATCTGAACCAAATAAGTTTATCTTGGTCTCATCAGACCACAGGACATGGTTCCAGTAATCTATGTCCTTAGTCTGCTCGTCTTCAGTAAACTGTTTGGGGACTTTCTTGTGCATCATCTTTAGAACAGGTTTCCTTCTGGGACGACAGCCATGCAAACCAACTTGATGCAGTGTGAGGCATATGGTCTGAGCACTGACAGACTGACCCCCCACCCCTTCAACCTCTGCAGCAATGCTGGCAGCACTCATACATCTATTTCCCAAAGACAACCTCTGGATATGAAGCTGAGCACGTGCACTCAACTTTTTTGGTTGACCATGGCGAGGCCTGTTCTGAGTGGAACCTGTCCTGTGAAACCACTGGTCTTGGCCACCGTGCTGCAGCTCAGTTTCAGGATCTTGGCAATCTTCCTATAGCCTAGGCCATCTTTATGTAGAGCAACAGTTCTTATTTTCAGATCTTCAAAGAGTTCTTTGCCATGCGGTGCCATGTTGAACTTCCAGTGACCAGTATGAGAGAGAGAAAGCGATAACACCAAATTTACCACACCTGCTCCCCATTTACACCTGAGACCTTGTAACACTAATGAGTCACATGACACCGGGAGGGAAAATGGCTAATTGGGCCCAATTTGGACATTTTAACTTAGGGGTGTACTCACTTTTGTTGCCAGCAGTTTAGAAATTAATGGCTGTATGTTGAGTTATTTTGAGGGGACAGCAAATTTACACTGTTATACAAGCTGTACACTCACTACTTTACATTGTAGCAAAGTGTAATTGTCACATGAAAAGATATAATAAAATATTTACAAAAATATGAGAGGTGTACTCAATTTTGTGAGATACTGTACATACTGCCGAATACACATTATATTGCCATCAGGACGCCTGCTTTTACACGCACATGAACCTTAATGACATCCCAATCTTAGTCTGTAGGGTTCAATATTGAGTTGGCCCACCCTTTGCAGCTATAACAACTTCTACTCTTCTGGGAAGGCTGTCCACAAGGTTTAGGAGTGTGTCTATGGGAATGTTTGACCATTCTTCCAGAAGCGCATTTGTGAGGTCAGGCACTGATGGTGGATGAGAAGGCCTGCCTCACAGTCTCTACTCTAATTCATCCCAAAGGTGTTCTATCTGGTTGAGGTCAGGACTCTGTGCGGGCCAGTCAAGTTCCTCCACCCCAAACTCACCCATCTATGTCTTTATGGACCTTGCTTTGTGCACTGGTCCAAATAATTTGGTGGAGGGGGGATTATGGTGTTGGGTTGTTTTTCAGGGGTTCAGAACATGGTTTGCACAGATCTGAACAGAACCTTATGCCCTATTCTCCAGTTCCAATATAGAATTGTAGCTAGGTTGTAGTCAGCTTGAGCTTTGTATTGTTATAGTTCTGCTTTCTTTGGGTTTTTCCTAAGCTCAGGGTATTGTTTGCTTATGCCTGTTGCAGAAGAGTGCTCCACATCAGATATTGTAATAAGAAACATGCCATATCATAAATACAACTTTTTCAGAACTTTCTTGCCGCATGGCAGGACTGCTTAGTAATGGGTAGGTTTCTGGTTACCTGTAGAGTGAAGATGGTCCCGCGCCACTTCAAGCATCCTCAAGTGCATTGTAGTGATTGGGTTATATGAACCAGCAGCCAGTAGAACAACTTCTCTTTGTTCATCTGATTTCTCCATGGTATGTGATGGCTCCCGGGGATTCTAGCGGCTTGTGTCTGGATTTATTTATACAACCTTAAAACAAAAGTATAAACTTGATCGAGAGATTGAATATACCAAAATTACTGCATGTGAAATTATGTCTACATCTCTAAAAGGATATTACCCAGCCAACACTGAAAAGTGATTCACACCTCTAACCGCTGATATATACCAAATGTAGTGCGTCCAAAAGCAGGGCGCAACACGTCAGCTGGGGTCATGCCAGTGATTTCATCACTTATGGGAGGAGCCTAACACCGAGTGCTTTGCAGAGCGGTCCAGATTTTATGCAGCGCTGTCATATTACATTGTTACTGGATGTTGTTTTTACCACGGTTACATTTATGCTTAATGTGAGTGTTTCTATTCTTTTTGGCCAGTGAATAAATCATAGCAGAGAACACTACGGCTTGTTTGTTTTCTCTTTGAGCTTTTTGATGGCTAAGAAAGCTGAGCTGACAAGCGAGTCCACAGAGGAGACTGCAGAAAGTCCTGTGTTCCTAAGGTGTGGGAGAGCCCGGGGTGCTGGGAGAACCCCATCCAGAGTGGTTGTCCGTGCACGGAATTGCTGCAAGCATAGGCTAAGTGAGCCTGAGGAGACCTGGCTCTGGCTCTAATCAGGTGCTTAAAAAAAAAACCTCACCTCTGTAATTCAAATGCCCGGCGTCCTGAAAAGGGGGTGGCGGCGGCGATGGAAAGTGGAGACGGCACCCGTGTGCCCTTAATGGATTGGGCCGCCCCTGACTATCACGTTTGTTTTGTCACTTTACATTGTTCATGGTTTACTGGTGTTGGAGTGATATTTATGCTAATAAACCTCACTTAAAGTGGAGTTCCACCCACTTTTACAACTCTTTAACATCCCTCACTAAACTGTGCATTGTAAACAAATTGGATATTTTTTAATTTTTTTTCTCAGCACCTACTGTATATCTGCTGTATTCATTTTTCACTTCCTCCTCCCTGGCAGCGGCCCATCGCATCATTTCCTGTTTGCAATGCCTTCTGGGAAGAGGCGGCAACTTCCTCTGAAACTGCCGTTGCTATGGAAACCTTACCTGAAACCTATTACACTGCTTGTGCTGCACTGAGCATGTGCGAGATCTGCAAGGATGGGATCCAGGAAGAAATAAAGTCTGGCTTCAGATGCCCACACTTAAGATGGCCACGGCCTGCTGTAAGTTTTTACATAGTAGGTGAGGTTGAAAAAAGACACAAGTCCATCAAGTCCAACCTATGTGTGTGATTATGTGTCAGTATTACATTACATATCCCTGTATATTGCGGTCATTCAGGTGATTATCTAATAGTTTCTTGAAGCTATCAATGCTCCCCGCTGAGACCACTGCCTGTGGAAGGGAATTCCACATCCTTGCCGCTCTTACAGTAAAGAACCCTCTACGTAGTTTAAGGTTAAACCTCTTTTCTTCTAATTGTAATGAGTGGCCACGAGTCTTATTAAACTCTCTTCTGCGAAAAAGTTTTATCCCTATTGTGCGGTCACCAGTACAGTATTTGTAAATTGAAATCATATCCCCTCTCAAGCGTCTCTTCTCCAGAGAGAATAAGTTCAGTGCTCGCAACCTTTCCTCATAACGAAGATCCTCCAGACCCTTTATTAGCTTTGTTGCCCTTCTTTGTACTCGCTCCATTTCCAGTACGTCCCTCCTGAGGACTGGTGCCCAGAACTGGACAGCATACTCCATGTGCGGCCGGACCAGAGTCTTGTAGAGCGGGAGAATTATCGTTTTATCTCTGCAGTTGATCCCCCTTTTAATGCATGCCAATATTCTGTTTGCTTTATTAGCAGCAGCTTGGCATTGCATGCCATTGCTGAGCCTATCATCCACTAGGACCCCCAGGTCCTTTTCCATCCTAGATTCCCCCAGAGGTTCTCCCCCCAGTGTATAGATTGCATTCATATTTTTGCCACCCAAATGCATTATTTTACATTTTTCTACATTGAACCTCATTTGCCATGTAGTCGCCCACCCCATTAATTTGTTCAGGTCTTTTTGCAAGATTTCCACATCCTGCGGAGAAGTTATTGCCCTGCTTAGCTTAGTATCGTCTGCAAATACAGAGATTGAACTCTTTATCCCATCCTCCAGGTCGTTTATGAACAAATTAAATAGGATTGGTCCCAGCACAGAACCCTGGGGAACCCCACTACCCACCCCTGACCATTCTAAGTACTCCCCATTTATCACCACCCTCTGAACACGCCCTTGTAGCCAGTTTTCAATCCATGTACTCACCCTATGGTCCATGCCAACGCACCTTATTTTGTACAGTAAACGTTTATGGGGAACTGTGTTAAATGCTTTTGCAAAATCCAGATACACCACGTCTATGGGCCTTCCTTTATCTAGATGGCAACTCACCTCCTCATAGAAGGTTAATAGATTGGTTTGGCAAGAACGATTCTTCATGAATCAATGCTGATTACTGCTAATGAGATCATTCTTATTACTAAAATCTTGTATATAGTCCCTTATCATCCCCTCCAAGAGTTTACATACTATTGATGTTAGACTAACTGGTCTGTAATTCCCAGGGATGTTTTTTGGGCCCTTTTTAAATATTGGTGCTACATTGGCTTTTCTCAGCTGGTACCATTCCAGTCAATAGACTGTCTGTAAAAATTAGGAACAACGGTCTGGCAATCACCTGACTGAGTTCCCTAAGTACCCTCGGATGCAAGCCATCTGGTCCCGGTGATTTATTAATGTTAAGTTTCTCAAGTCTAATTTTAATTCCGTCCTCTGTTAACCATGTAGGTGCTTCCTGTGTTGTGTCATGAGGATAAACACTGCAGTTTTGGTTACTGAAGCCCCCCGATTCACTTGTGAAGACTGAGGAGAAGAATAAATTCAATACCTTTGCCATCTCCCCATCCTTTGTAACCAGATGTCCTTCCTCATTCTTTATGGGGCCAATATGGTCTGTCCTCCCTTTTTTACTGTTTACATACTTAAAGAATTTCTTGGGATTTTTTTTGCTCTCCTCCGCTATGTGTCTTTCATGTTCTATCTTAGCCATCCTAATTGCACCCTTACATTTCTTATTGCATTCTTTATAAATTCTGAATGCTGAGGATGATCCCTCAACCTTGTATTTTTTTAAGGCCTTCTCCTTTGCTTTTATATGCATTTTTACATTGGAGTTAAGCCATCCAGGATGTTTGTTCGCTCTTTTAAATTTATTACCCAATGGGATACATTGGCTAATGCCCTTATTTAATATGCTCTTAAAGCAAACCCATCTCTCCTCCGTATTCTTTGTTCCTAATATTTTATCCCAATTTATGCCTTTTAGCAAGGTTTGTAGTTTAGGGAAGTTGGCTCTTTTGAAATTCAGTGTCTTTGTGTTCCCTTCATGTTTCCTATTTGTGTGATTTATACTGAAACTAATTGACCTGTGATCGCTGTTACCTAAATTGCCCCGTATTTCCACATCTGTTATCAGGTCTGTATTGTTGGTAATCAGTAGATCTAGTAATGTTTTATTTCTAGTTGGTGCGTCTACCATCTGACCCAAGGCCGGTACAAGGGGTGGGCGGAAGGGGCGGATGCCCTGGGCGGACCAATTTATTGCAGGAAGGGGGGCGCAGCAGTGGCGTACTAACTAGGGGGGGGGTGTCAGGCGGCTCCCTCATCCTCCCCTGTATGAAACAGTGAGAGCGGGACAGGCTTGGTTGTGCAGCGGCGATGTGACATGCTAACAGCGCTGGGAGAGCTCAGGCGGACTGACCCATTGTCACAATGCTGTGTGTCTCACTCTCTGTTAAATTCTAATAGCCCAGTGAGTACAACTCCCCGCCCCCCCTCCACAGAGATGGAAGAGGCTGCATCGGCTCTGCCCCCTCCCTCCCCTCTGTTTCTGTGTCCCGTCCATGCTCCGTGCAGCCCGTGTGCTGCCTCTGAAAGGAATGTGGGGGCGGGAACATTTAAACAAGTAGCCGCCGACGGAACTAGTGTGAGCAACCTGGGAAGTGAGTTATCAGCACTGTCACTGTCACTGTGTCCAGAATCTGCTCTCTCTCTCTCCCAATCTTTCACTCCCCCTCTTTCCTCTGTTGTCCTCTAGCAGAGTCTTTCATTAACTCTATGCTAATAGTTGGCCCCATCATGTTCCTTTAGCCAGGGTTTTCACTAGTGTGATCAGAGACATTACATGTGATTCGCACCGCATTGCTATACAAATCACATGCGATGTCTGTGCAATGTGAATTCAGCCATATAAACTGTATGGCTGAAATCGCATTTGCACCAAAACTGTGCAGGACCCTTTTTTTGGTCTGCACTGGAATCGGATTGGATGGATGTTTACACCTATGCAATCCGATTCCTGCACCATTTTACAGTTCTCGCTGCAATCTGCAAACTGATCTGGGGGTGTCATTCATTTTACATTGACACCCGTAGCAGTTTGCAAAGGGCAACGTGGACGGCCGACAAGCAACATGCAATGCAGGAATCCGCACTGGAATCGCTCCGATTCCTGCATCACATATATGTGAACCAGGACTAAGGATGATCTCCGGCGTGTTCGCATGCTGCACATGCCGAGCCCATCAGGAAGTCGGCAATGCGCCGCGCTAATCACAGGCAGTGAGATATTTCCTGATCTCTGCAGCCGCACATCGGGAAATGTCTCACTGCTTGTGATTAGCGCTGTGCAGTGCCGACTTCCTGGCGGGCTCTGTGCGTGCACCATGCGAACACGCCAGAGATCATCCTTAACCAGGACTCAAGTGGGTTCACACTGATGCCCTGTGGTTCAGTTGCAGTGCTGGTGTATACACAGTTTTCCTGCATTTACCTCAATTTTCACTACAGTCCCACAGACTTCTATTAGGTTACACATTTTTGCAACATTTTCTGAAAGCGCACCAAATGTCCTCTATACTGAATCTTTGGTGTGCTTTCAGAAAACACAGTAAAATTACACAAGCTAATAGAATTCTGTGCAGCTAAAAATGGGGATAAAGTGCAAAAAAAATGTGTATACGCCAGCACTGCGACAAACTCCAGGACACCAGTGTGAACCCAAAGGCTTCAGGGTGCTGTGTAATGTAAAGGAGTCCAGAGGTGCAGGGGGTTTTGTAATGTAAAGGGGTCTAGGAGGTGCAGGGTGCTGTGTAATGTAAATGGGTCCAGAGGTGCAGGGTGCTGTGTAATGTAAATGGGTCCAGAGGTGCAGGGTGCTGTGTAATGTAAATGGGTCCAGAGGTGCAGGGTGCTGTGTAATGTAAAGGGGTCCAGAGGTGCAGGGTGCTGTGTAATGCAAAGGGGTCCAGAGGCACAGGGTGCTGTGTAATGTAAAGGGATCCAGAGGTGCGGTGAACTTACAATTTAACCATTTGCCGACCCACCGCAGTACATATACTGCGACGGGGCTGCAGCTACAGTATTGTATTGTTGTACTGTAGTGTTGTATTGTTTTAAGTGTTTTCTGGTTTTGAAAGGACACTGACTCTTTCTTTATACCTGGGGGGTTGGGGGGGGGCGCAGTTTGCCATCTTCGCCCTGGGCACCAGATGGCCTTGTCCCAGCACTGATCTGACCCATAAAATTGTCCTGCAAGACACTAAGGAACTGGCGAGCCTTAAATGAATGCGCGGTTCCCTCCGCCCAGTCTATGTCTGGATAATTAAAATCCCCCATTATGATAACACTTCCCATCCTTGCTGCTAATCCAATTTGTGATAGGAGATCCGTCTCCACTTCCTCCCTCAGGTTTGGGGGCCTATAGCATACTCCCAGTATTATTTTCCCCTTAGCTTCATCCCTTTGGAGCTCTACCCATAAAGATTCCACCTCCTCCCTAGCCCCCTCAGTGATGTCATCTCTCACACTCACTTGTACATTATTCTTGATATATAGGCATTAGGGGTGCGCATCTTCACTGGCCTCACGATTCGATTCGATTACGATTATCAGGTCCACGATTAACGATGCATCACGATTACTGCGCGCGGTTTTCAGCCAAAAAATTTAAGTAGTCAGAAGAACTCCATTTTTTAAATTTTATCTGTTCTTAAAAAAAAGACAACACTCCTTGCATGTAGCAAAGTGTAAACAGTGCAGACAACTTAAAGAGGAGCTCCAGACTGCCCCCAAATGACTACAGGAGATGATCAGAGACTGCAGACATGCTACAGGAGATGATCAGAGACTGCGGACATGCTACAGGAGATGGTCAGAGACTGCGGACATGCTACAGGAGATGGTCAGAGACTGCGGACATGCTACAGGAGATGATCAGAGACTGCGGACATGCTACAGGAGATGGTCACAGACTGGGGACATGGCACAGGAGATGGTCACAGACTGGGGACATGGCACAGGAGTTGGTCACAGACTGGGGACATGGCACAGGAGTTGGTCACAGACTGGGGACATGGCACAGGAGATGGTCAGACACTGGGGACATGGCACAGGAGATGGTCAGACAATGGGGACATGGCACAGGAGATGGTCAGACACTGGGGACATGGCACAGGAGATGGTCAGACACTGGGGACATGGCACAGGAGATGGTCAGACACTGGGGACATGGCACAGGAGATGGTCAGACACTGGGGACATGGTACAGGAGATGGTCAGACACTGGGGACATGGCACAGGAGATGATCAGACACTTTGGACATGGCACAGGAGATGGTCAGACACTGGGGACATGGCACAGGAGATGGTCAGACACTGGGGACATGGCACAGGAGATGATCAGACACTTTGGACATGGCACAGGAGATGGTCAGACACTGGGGACATGGCACAGGAGATGGTCAGACACTGGGGACATGGCACAGGAGATGGTCAGACAATGGGGACATGGCACAGGAGATGGTCAGACAATGGGGACATGGCACAGGAGATGATCAGACACTTTGGACATGGCACAGGAGATGACAATTCTATGATATGGACTTGTGTCACAGCGCCCCCCCTCCCCACTTACATGCTGCTCTGCCGGTGGGCGATCTGCCTGCTCACCATCTCCCCCCCGATCTCCATTCGTGCGGCCGGTGTTCCCGGTCAGGTCAGGTTCTCAGGTCAGCATCTCCAGCAGTGAATTCTCCCGGGAGAGCGCTCGGTGCATAAAGTTGTTTTTAGTGTGTGTATATTCCGGTCATGTGACTCTCAGCCGCGCCTCCCTCCTCTCACGTCTCTCCTGATGTCAGCCCCGCCCGCCTCTCTTCTGACCTGATAGCTCCAGTCAGTGGGCGGAGCTGACACCAGGAGAGACTGAGAGGAGGGAGGCGCGGCTGAGAATCACATGACCGGATTATACACACACTAAAAACAGCTTTATGCACTGAGTGCTCTCCCGGGAGGGGGCGGGGCCAGACATCGATTTTTCGGGTCGCATGCATCGATGCCGCATCGGGGACACCCGAATTGCGATGCATCGATGCTGCGATTAATTTCAGCAGCCCTAATAGGCATACCCCTCCCCCTTTTTTACCTTCTCTATCCTTGCGGTATAGGGTATACCCTTGAATGTTTGCCAGCCAATCATGAGAGCTGTTGAACCAGGTCTCTGAAATTCCCACAAAATCCAAATCCTCCTTGTACAACAGTATCTCTAGTTCACCCATCTTGTCCGCCATGCTCCTGGCATTGGTGAACTTGCCACAGAGTTTAGACCGGTCGCATATTGTCCTCGTATTGGGTGTTTCAAGATTGCAACTAGGACTTGCTACTATACCCACCTTGTGTTTTTGTGCTTTGGTTAACCTACCACTAATGCCCCCAATACTACCCTCTGGAATATCTTCCGCGCTGCCTATCACTGTCTCTGGACCCTCCCCCCCATCGCCTAGTTTAAAAACCCCTCTAACTTTTTGGCCATCTTCATTCCCAGCAGATCTGCACCCTCCTCATTTAGGTGCAGTCCGTCCCTTCTATAGTACCGGTTACCGACTGAGAAGTCGGCCCAGTCCTCCAGGAACCCAAACCCCTCCTTACTACACCAGCTCTTCAGCCACTTGTTTACTTCCCTAATCTCCCTCTGCCTTTCTGGTGTGGCTCGAGGTACCGGTAGTATTCCTGAGAACACTACCTTGGAGGTCCTTTTCCTCAATTTAGCTCCTAAGTCCCTAAAATCGTTCTTTAAGACACTCCATCTGCCTCTGACTTTATCATTGGTGCCAACGTGCACCATGACAGCCGGGTCTTTATAAAATAACAAACTACTGCTGCTATAAACTAACAAAACAGACCTTAGTTTACAGACTAACTTTACTAGAATACATTAAGCTTGTCTATTATAGGGGTATTTTTATTCAAAAAGTATAATTTCGGCCGGAACACCACTTTAACTTTATTCAGTCTGGTTCCTGATTTCTTAAAGTACAGCCCACTGATCTGGTCATCCTTGCTGCTTACCTGCCTTTGGTATCCCTTCCAGAAAGCCCACTGTAAGGTACCTGGTAGTTGAGCCCGACTGGTAGAAGGAGACCTCTCTTAAGCGCTGGTTCAGGAGCCACTGGAAGTGGGAACAGTGGTCTCTTGAGCACAGTGGGTAGGAGGGCCTGATGCGGTTCCAGCAGAAGCAGATGATGGTCTGGAAGGATGCCCCTCAGGGATGGCTGAGCTGCGGATGCAGGTAGGCAGAGGTAGGCCGGTAGACAGGCAGGTAGCTGAGAAGGCAGCGGCAGGATGCTTGACAAGCAGGCTGGAAGCAGCGTCCCAGGACACAGGCAGAAGCAAGTCAGACAGTCCGTTCAGCAGGAGATCAGGCAGGTATGACAAAGGGGTGATCCAGGAATAGTCAGGCAGGCAGAAGTTCGGCAACAGGTAATCAGATAAACAAGGTCAGGCAAGCCAGGTCGGATTGGAGACAGGAGAATGGTCAGACGTAGCCGGGTCACTGGTAAGTACAAATCAGGCGGAAAACAGGAACTCAGGTACAGAGCTGCAGACAAACAGCATCTGACAGAAGCACCTGTCATCCTTTTAAAGGGGCCTTGGCGCCAAAACAGCGCTAGCGCGAACGGGCGCGCGCACTCGCGAACGCGCGAACGCGCGTACGGGCACACGCGGAAGCGCTCCGGCGCCCCCTGGTGGGGAATTAAGCAGAATTGTCCTGGAAGAGCTTCTTGTGCACCTGTGTGCACGCATATTTGCCCGACGGCCACTGAAATGCCCCTGACATTGCCCCCTCCCAACGGGCAGCCTCCGGATGCCCAGAATACCCTTCTTTTCAGGATGAGCAGAGAAGTAAGCATCGATCAAACGTCTGGCATGAATATTACAGTCAGGTTCCCACGAATTATTTTCAGGACCATACCCCTTCCACTTAATCAAAAACTGTACTTGCCCAGATCTCTTTCTGCAATCAAGGATGGCCTCCACTTCATATTCCTCATTGCCGTCCACCAGAACCGGTTCAGGGACCCTGGTGCCCCTGTCAGGAAAAGGATCATCTACAGCAGGTTTCAAGAGTGACACGTGAAACACAGGGTGAATCTTGAGTGAATCAGGTAAACACAATTCATAGGACACCTCATTAATCTTTCTTTTCACAGGGAAAGGCCCAATGAACTTAGGAGCAAGCTTCTTAGTAGGACAGGTTAATCTAATATTATCAGTAGACAGCCATACCTTGTCACCAAGCTGAAGGTTTAGGTCTCCTCTTCTTTTCTGATCAAAGAACCTTTTGTTGTCCGCTTGTGCCTTGGATATCGCTTCCCGTAAGATTTGGTTATTATGACTAAGGAACTGCACTGTGTCCTGGACCGCTGGAACTGGGGATTCTGAAAGAAAATCTGGTAAAAAAGATGCATGAAAACCATAGTTGGAAAAGAAAGGGGATTGACCGGTAGCAGAGTGGCTGGCATTGTTATAAGCGAATTCCGCTAGGGGCAGCAGAGATACCCAATCATCCTGCACAAAAGATGTAAAACACCTTATGTACTGCTCCAGTGTCTGATTTGTCCTTTCAGTTTGCCCATTTGTTTGGGGATGGTATGCTGAGGACAGGGCTAGTTCAATTTTCAGGATCTCACAAAGTGCTCTCCAAAAACGTGATGTAAACTGCACCCCCCTATCGGACACTATATTTGCAGGGATTCCATGTAACCTGACAATCTCCTTAATGAACACACGGGCCGTCTCCACAGCAGAGGGTGTTCCCTTTAGGGGCACAAAGTGGGCCATTTTGGACAGTCGGTCGACCACAAGGATCGCCGAACATCCTTCAGAGCAAGGCAGTTCCACTATAAAGTCCATTGCTATCATCCTCCAGGGCCTATCTGGTATAGGCAATGGTCTCAGTAAACCCCAAGCTCTGTTCCTGGGAGTTTTATTCTGGTTGCAGACAGAACATGAGTTGACGTATGTCTTGCAGAATTCCTTTAGGTTAGGCCACCAAAAGGTGCGCTGCACCAGCTCAAGGGTCTTACGTACCCCAAAATGTCCTGCAAGTGGGTGGTCATGCAGAAGTGTCAGCACCTTGACTCGGGCACTCTCCGGTACAAAAATTTGACTTCCTCTCCACAAAAGTCCATCACGAGGTGTTAAAGAGGATCCCTGAAGGCTTGAAGGTTCTGGAGATGCTTCTCTGATCATGGACAGAAGATCTGTTTGGAGAAGGAGGAAGCTATTTGCCGGCAAGATAGTGTCAGGTACAGAAAAGTCTTTATGGCTATCGAACATGCGCGACAGCGTGTCCGGTTTTACATTCTTGGATCCGGGCCGATAGGTAATATGGAAACAGAATCGTGTGAAAAATAGAGCCCAACGGGCCTGTCTGGGTTTTAACCTCTTGGCGGATCTTAAATACTCAAGATTCTTGTGGTCTGTATAAATTAGTACTGGGTGAACTGCGCCTTCTAGCAAGTACCTCCATTCCTCCAAAGCTGTCTTGATAGCGAGTAGCTCTCGATCCCGCACATCATAGTTCCGATCAGCCGGTGAAAGTTTCCTAGAAAAGAACCCTACGGGGTGTATCAAGTCCTTGTTGCCTTGTCGTTGGAAAATAACAGCACCCGCGGCTACTTCGGACGCATCAACCTCCAGGATAAAAGGTAAGGATGGATCCGGATGGCTAAGGATCGGAGCTGATGTAAAACGTTTCTTTAATTCCTCAAAGGCCCTCTGGGCTTCTGGGTTCCAATGGAAACGGGAGTTCTGCTTAGTCAGCTGCGTGATGGGGGATATGATAGCAGAAAACCCCCTAATGAACTTCCTATAAAAGTTTGCGAACCCAATGAAGCGTTGTACACCTTTTTTGTCCATGGGAGCAGGCCACTCTAACACAGCAGATACCTTCTGAGGATCCATTTTGATGCCGGTTGGGGAGATCAATCCCAAGAACTGAATCTCCTGCTGTTCGAATTCGCACTTCTCCGCCTTAGCATACAGTCTGTGCAAACGGAGTCAGATCAAGACTTTACGGACATGTTCCCTGTGCTGCTCAAGTGAACTGGAGAAGATTAGAATGTCATCCAGATAGACAATTAAAAAGATGTCCAGGAAATCTCTAAACACGTCATTGACCAGATGCTGGAACGTGGCGGGAGCATTGCATAGACCAAAAGGCATGACGAGGTATTCGTAGTGTCCGAAACGGGTTCTGAAAGCCGTTTTCCACTCGTCCCCGGCCCGAATGCGGACCAGATTGTAGGCCCCTCTCAGATCCAGTTTGGTAAAGATAGTAGCAGATCTCAGCTTCTGGAACAGTTCAGGTATCAGTGGCAGCGGGTAACGGTTTTTGACTGTAATGTTGTTTAACTCCCGATAGTCCACACAGGGGCGAAGAGACTGATCCTTCTTAGAAACAAAAAATATTCCGGCACCAGCTGGTGAAGTGGAAGGTCGGATGAAGCCCTTTTCGAGGTTTTCGTTTAAATAAACCTTAAGTGCCTCTTGCTCCTTTTCGGACAGCGGAAAAATGCGTCCGAAAGGAATATCAGCCCCAGGAAGCAGCTCGATTGGGCAGTCATAGGGACGATGGGGAGGCAAGGTGTCTGCCCCCTTTTTGCTGAACACATCCGCAAATTCCCGATAGACTTCTGGTACATCTTGGGGCAGGTCTGGATCAATGTCCATACAAAGTAAGGTAGCAGCAGGTTTAGAGGCTTCTGGTAGACAATGTCTTTGGCAGTAGAGTGACTGGAACTTAATTTCGCCCGTGACCCAGTCAACCAGAGGGTTGTGGGCCTGAAGCCAGGGCATGCCCAAGATGATTGGAAATAATGGAGATGAAATAACATCCAGGGTTAGGATCTCTTGATGCTGGGATGAGCAGGTGGCAGGCAGAGGAAGGGTTTCTTGAGAGACTTGTCCAGATTTTATATGGGAACCATCGGCCAAGAAAGCTGAGAGTCTATGTGTCTTGTTCTTTAAAGGCAGATTCTGTTTGGTGGCAAAAGCAGAGTCCACAAAGCAGCTACATGCCCCGGAGTCAACAATGGCGTTGACCTGGATTGTTCTTCCCTGGAGCTGCAATGAGAGGGGAAGGACAAGTTGAGTTGTATTGGCGGTTAAAGCAGATAAACTGGTTGGAGTAGAAGAAAAACACTTACGAGTCTTTACTGGACAGTTGTTCACATAGTGGCCCGTCCCACCACAGTAGAGACAGAGATTTAACTGGCGTCTGCGCGCCCGTTCCTCCGGGGTCAGGGTAGCACGCATAAGTCCCAGCTGCATCGGTTCGGGAGCCTCGGTTGTTTGGGTGACTGGACTCGGGTAAGCAGAAGGTAGGTATCGGGAGGCAGGAACCGGGACTCTTGCAGTCATCCACATAGGGCGTGTTTGTTGGGAAGAGCGTTCAGACCGGCGCTCACGAAGGCGTCGGTCAATCTGGATGGTAATGGCGATGAGTTCCTCAAGGGTATCAGGCATCCCTACCCGAGCAAGCTCATCCTTCAGACCCTCAGATAGTCCCATGCGGAACTGGTGACGCAAGGCTGCGTTATTCCATTGAGTGTCCGCGCTCCAGCGTCGAAAGTCTGTTACATAGTCCTCGGCCGGCCTACGGCCTTGCTGGAGCGCGAACAAAGCTGCCTCAGCGGTAGCAGTCCGTTGAGGGTCCTCATACAGCTGGGCCATGGCTTCAAAGAAGGCGGGCAAGGACTGGACCTGTGCAGCGTTGGTTTCAAGCAAGCGATGGGCCCAGGTCAAAGGTTCCCCCTGAAGAAGGGATATAACAAATCCCACCTTGGTAGCCTCCAAGGAAAAAGTCCGTGGCTGTAGAGCAAAATAGAGTTGGCAAGTGCTGCGGAAGGCCACAAATTTTGTTCGATCACCAGAAAACTTTTCGGGGGTAGGCACTCTTGGCTCAGGTGGAAGCATTACCACAGAGGGCGGTGCAGCAGCCTGTACTGGAGCGGCTGCAGCAGCAGAGGCCACATTACTGGGGCCACTGAGATTCAATACTTGACCCTCCAGTCTGTTGTAACTGTCTTGTAAGGTTTGTACTGCCTGGGTAAGTGCTGCTAAGTGCGTACAGATCTCCTTGATGGGAGAGGTCTCTCCTGCAGGCTCAGTCATGGCTGTTTGTACTGTAAGGTACCTGGTAGTTGAGCCCGACTGGTAGAAGGAGACCTCTCTTAAGCGCTGGTTCAGGAGCCACTGGAAGTGGGAACAGTGGTCTCTTGAGCACAGTGGGTAGGAGGGCCTGATGCGGTTCCAGCAGAAGCAGATGATGGTCTGGAAGGATGCCCCTCAGGGATGGCTGAGCTGCGGATGCAGGTAGGCAGAGGTAGGCCGGTAGACAGGCAGGTAGCTGAGAAGGCAGCGGCAGGATGCTTGACAAGCAGGCTGGAAGCAGCGTCCCAGGACACAGGCAGAAGCAAGTCAGACAGTCCGTTCAGCAGGAGATCAGGCAGGTATGACAAAGGGGTGATCCAGGAATAGTCAGGCAGGCAGAAGTTCGGCAACAGGTAATCAGATAAACAAGGTCAGGCAAGCCGGGTCGGATTGGAGACAGGAGAATGGTCAGACGTAGCCGGGTCACTGGTAAGTACAAATCAGGCGGAAAACAGGAACTCAGGTACAGAGCTGCAGACAAACAGCATCTGACAGAAGCACCTGTCATCCTTTTAAAGGGGCCTTGGCGCCAAAACAGCGCTAGCGCGAACGGGCGCGCGCGCACTCGCGAACGCGCGTACGGGCACACGTGGAAGCGCTCCGGCGCCCCCTGGTGGGGAATTAAGCAGAATTGTCCTGGAAGAGCTTCTTGTGCACCTGTGTGCACGCATATTTGCCCGACGGCCACTGATATGCCCCTGACACCCACCTTGCATAAGGCGTTCTTTAATAATTTGGGGATTGACAGTTCAGCTATTGTTGCTGTTAAATGAATCCAGTTTTTCCAGTTTAATTAGCTTAGTGTGCTTTTGTTTTACACAGGTTATTTGAGGAAACAAAGGTTATTTCATTTTATTGTGCTGTTTAGTTCCTTGGTATGCTTCATCAGCTTAACCCTGTTATTGCTGTAACTGTTTTCTTTTCTTTCCTTTAAGGGCTCTTTCCTGCTCTATTAATCCTTTCATGACTAAGCCCATTTCTGACATTTGGTGTTTACAAGTTAAAATCTGTATTTTTTGCTAGAAAATTACTTAGAGCCCCCAAACATTATATATATATATATATATATATATATTAGCAGAGAATCTAGAGAAAAAAATGGCGATTGTTGCAATATTTTATGTCACACGAGATTTGTGCAGCGGAGTTTTAAACGCAACTTTTTGAATTAAAAAAAAAACGAAACAGTAAAGTTAGCCCAATTTTTTTTTGTATAATGTGAAAGATGATGTTATGCCGAGTAGATAGATAGATAGATAGATATAAATAGATACAAAACATGTCATGCTTTATAATTGCACGCACTCGTGGACTGGCGACAAACTACGGTACCTAAAAATCTCCATAGGCGACATTTTTTTTTTACGGTTACCAGGTTAGAGATACAGAGGAGGTCTAGTGCTAGAATTATTGCTCTCTCTCTGACGATCGCGGCGATTCCTCACACGTGTGATTTGAACACCGTTTACATATGCGGGCGCGATTTATTTTATTTATTTTTATATTAATAAATTGTGTTTAAAAAAAAAAATTTGATCACTTTTATGTAAACATCCCTTGTGACAGTAATAGGTGGTGACAGGTACTCTTCATGGAGGGATCGCAGGTCTAAAAGACCTCCAATACCTCCTTTGCACTTCAAAGTATTCAGATTGCCGTTTTCGCATGCGACTAATTTCTCCATAAAGGATAACCAAAAAGTCTTGCGAGCAACTAGTGTTTTTTGGAATCATCTAATATCTCAGCCAGCAACTGGTAGCACACTCCCAATATAAATGTGATAAAGTGTTGAATAAAATAAATAAACAGTTGCGCTAATTGTTGCAATCCATATTCAAAATCAAAAATATATAAACAGTGCCATCAACATTATTTCATTTCTTTTCATTTCTTCCTTAACCACTTAAGGACTGGAAGGATTTGCCCCCTTTAACTTTGATTTGGCTTTAACTGACAATAGCACGGGCGTGCGACACTGTACTCAAACAAAATTGACATCCTTTTTTCCCCACAAATAGAGCTTTTTGGTGGTATTTGATAAACTTTGCGATTTTTATTTTTTGCGCTATAAACAAAGAGCAACAATTTTGAAAAAAAAAAAAAAAAGATATTTTTTAATTTTTGCTACAATACATATCCAAAAAAAACTATATAACAATATATAATATATATAACAAAAAACAAATGTATTCATCAGTTTAGGCTGATACATATTCTTATATATTCTTTATATTATATATATATATATATATATATATATATATATATATATATATATATATATATATATATATATATATATTTTTATAGTTATATTTATTATTTATATATATTTATATTTATATATTTTTATATATTTATATATATATATTTATATGTATATATTATATATTCATATTCTTATATTATACATATTCATATATATTCTGCTACATATTTTTGGTAAAAAAAAAAAAATCACAATAGGCGTATATTGATTGGTTTGCACAAAAGTTATCGCGTCTACAAACTATGGGATAGATTTAGGGACTTTAATTTATTTTTTTATCACTTCTACTGGTTATGGCAGCAATCTCCGATTTTTAGCGACATTGCAGCGGACAAATCTGACCCCAAATTACACTTTTTGGGGACCAGTGACATTATTAGATTGCTGTAACAGTGCTGTAAAAATGCACTGATCAATGTAAAAATGACACTGGCAGGGAAGTGGTAAACACTAGGTAGCGATCAAGGGGTTAAGTGTGTTCCCTCAGCGTGTTCTAACTGTAGGGGGGATGGGCTACCAGGGAAATGACAGAGATCACTGTTCCCGAACACTGGGAACAGAAGATCTCTGACATGTCCCCCGTCAGAATGGGGATCCGCCTTGATTACAAAGGCAGATCCCCATTCTGCCTCTGTATTAGGCGATCACGGGCTGCTGGCAGACATTGAGTCCCCTTGATCCACGGGCACGCTCCCTGCAGCCTTCGCGAGCCGTCGTGCAATGACGGCGGTTTGCGCAGAAGAGCCAACCTGCCACAGTACAACTGCGGCGGGCGGTCGTAAAGTTGTTAAAGTGTGCAGTGAACTAATGAATCCCCTTGTGAAAGAACAAAACATGAAAAACATACATTTCAGTGACACATTCCTTAAACCTCTATTTCAATGTGTGATTTTATCGATGTAGTTTTCGATCAAAGTCCAATATATCTTATTATTCATAAAATAAAACTTGCTCCCCAGTGTTCCCCCCTTGGGTTTTGTGCTCACCTTAATTGATGTGACCTCACAACTAAGTTTGGTCAGAAAAAGCGATTTAGTCTCCCAGGACTAATGAAATGTCTTTTTCTCCTTCAAGTTTCTCTGTATGTGTCTCCAAATGGTCGTGATTAAGCGATGCGTGCAAAAGTTAAGAGGCTCCACATAGTGCATAAACTGTTTACAACTTTGAACTTTATATGATATAAAATAATATATATTGGACTTTGATCCAAAGCTACATATAAAAAAAAAATCCCACATTGAAATAGATGTTTAAAGAGGAAGTAAAGCCTCATAAAAAAAATAAATAAATAAAAAAAGCACACCCTGCAAGGCAAAGGCATAATGAGCTAGTATGCATAGCATACTAGCTCATTATGAATTACTTACCTGAGATCGAGACCCCCCGAATCGGCCCTCGTTCGCCACTTCCGACGCCGCTATCTATCCCGGAGTGATTTCCGGGTATAGCGGCCTCTGACGCTGTGACTGGCTGGAGCCGCGATGACGTCACTCCCGCACATGCGCGCTGGTGCCGCCACTAACGGCATGATCGCCGTTAGAAACGGCATGCTCATTGCGCCTGCGCCCGATGTGCTACGGCGCATGCACCGTAGACATCGGTGCCTCTATTCCTGCAAATATCTCCTAAACCTTTTAGGTTTGGGAGATATTTCTTGCACCTACAGGTAAGCCTAAGGCCCCTTTCACACTGGGGCGGTGGGGGCATCGGCGGTAAAACAGCGCTATTTTTAGCGCTGCTTTACCATCGTTTAAAACGGCGGTATTCGGCCGCCAGCGGCGCAGTTTTAACCCCCGCTGGCGGCCGAAAAAGGGTTAAAACCGCTGCCCCATTGATTTCAATCGGCAGGAGCGGTGAAGGAGCGGTGAATACACCGCTCCTTCACCGCTCCAAAGATGCTGTTTGCAGGAGTTTTTTTTCTCTCCTGCCAGCGCACCGCTTCAGTGTGAAAGCCCTCGGGAGTTCCAAGCTGAAGACATGATTTTTTTTCCCTTACCAAAGGTTGAATACTTACCTTTTTTGGACAAGTTTCACACATGGAGACACCCCAAGTATCCACTGGAGTACTTGTGTGGGACACCCTAAAAAGTTTGTTCTTGTGTCTCACACTAGTCTCCTTACATTACACTGAATAAAGTTTGCAAATCTTTCTAGTTTCAAACACATCTAGATAACAATGTCCTAAACTTCTTTTAATACAAATTAGCATGACCAAATGTAGTTAACCCTGTATCTGCCAAAAACATTGTATTTAGTTGGCGAACGACCGATGTTTCCTACAACCGATTACTGTGCCCATGAACATGAAAGTAGCCATTTTAAACTGTACAACAGTAAAGAAAGGCACATGGAGCAGCATGCAAGTACTAATAATAATCGGAACACACGACAACTACTTACTTTTTAGAAGCACTTTCTTGATCCTTCTATTCTGACACTGCTCCCTCAATTTCAGGTCTGACCAGCGTTTCCTTAATTGCGACCTGGATCGCCGTACCCCAAAATTCCTGTGCAGACTCTTCACAACTTTAGTCATGATCTTGGCCTTTCTCACATTTGGGTTTAGGTACGGTCCATACTTCCCGTCATCGTCGGCCCTCTTCAAGATGTCCACCATCTCCACCATCTCTATAAAGGCCATATTTGAGGCCCTAAATCTCCTGCGCGATCGGGACATTTCTGGCTCCGGCCTTTCCTCCTCGTAACTGCTATTACGCACCTGCTGTGTCTCCGCCATGTTCCTCTCCTACTGCGACGAAAGAGAAGGGGCGGGGAATACTCGAGAAAGAACAGCAGGGGCGGGCGACGCGGACGGAGTTTTATACATGCGCAGTGTATATAACGCTAACACGCGTGTGTCGCACGTACGATCTGTGAGTGGAGGAAGCGCCGAACGTTATAAAGAAGGTAACATTTAAACTTGGGACATCAGTGGCCTATACTGATTCGAGATTGAGGCCTATATTGGGAGAAGATTAGGAGAGTTTAGCCTGATATTAGTGTTTTGGTCTTGTGTTTTGTCTTGCAGCAAATATGAAACAATTCAAAGACCCTGAATTCATGGGCCAGTTCATAGACAGATACAGGGATATGTGGGAGGTTAAAAACCCCTTATATCGAAATAAACCAGCTAGGAAGGCATCGCTGGAGAAACTGCTGCCATTTGTGAAGACGCAGGTCCCCAACGCAGACATCGAGTTTGTGGATAAGAATATTGGTAGCTTCAGAAGCACGTATAGTAAGGAGCTTAATAAGGTCCAGGCTTCCATGAAATCAGGAGCAGCAGCAAAGGATGCGTATGTACCCAGTCTGTGGTACTACAACAGGATGCGGTTTCTGGAAGACCATATTGAAGCCAGGGAATCACTTTCTACACTTCCATCCACCCTTCCCTCAACCCTTCCCT
Organism: Lithobates septentrionalis; assembly: GCA_037952835.1. Classification (NCBI taxonomy): domain Eukaryota; kingdom Metazoa; phylum Chordata; class Amphibia; order Anura; family Ranidae; genus Lithobates; species Lithobates septentrionalis. The sequence goes on from JBBDGP010004616.1 coordinate 81,880, forward strand.
CGACCCCAGCTGAGGCTTCCGAGAACCAACCTGGGCCTTCCATCCTGGAAGAGGAGCCCAGCTGGAGCCAGGTATAGTATTTTTGAACATATTTATTGTCCTAAAATTATTGTTGTTAACTAGATGTTATTATTGATAACAAATTAATGATTGAACAAAAAGTGTTTTACATATCAATAGACAGTAGGGGCCAACAATGATTGTGACAAGAATGAAAAATGCTGGGCTCAGAATGATAGTCTTTTCCATTTATTAACATTCAATTTGCAACAGTCATGAGCTGAAAATTGTGTGTGATTGATGAACCAAAATCTAAAACTAAGTCCCTTTTTCATACACAGGAAGACCTCAGCCAGGACGAGGCTCTGGAATGTGGCAGCCAGGAGGAGGCGGGGGTAAGTGTCAGCCAGCAGGAGGCAAGGCCCAGTAGCCTCACCCAATCCCAGGTGCCTACCCTCTGCCTTACAACAAAAAGGGCCAGGAAGGGGAGAAACGTGGAGGAGGCAGCACTGGGCCTCATTAACCACTTCAGCCCCGGACCATTATGCTGCCTAAGGACCAGAGGACTTTTTCGAATTTGGTACTGCGTCGCTTTAACTGCTAATTGCGCGGTCATGCAATGCTGTACCCAAACAAAATTTGCGTCCTTTTCTTCCCACAAATAGAGCTTTCTTTTGATGGTATTTGATCACCTCTGCGGTTTTTATTTTTTGCGCTATAAACGGAAAAAGACCGAAAATTTTGAAAAAAAATGATATTTTCTACTTTTTGTTCTAAAAAAAATCCAATAAACTCAATTTTAGTCATACATTTAGGCCAAAATGTATTCGGCCACATGTCTTTGGTAAAAAAAATGTCAATAAGCGTATATTTATTGGTTTGCGCAAAAGTTATAGCGTCTACAAGCTAGGGTACATTTTCTGGAATTTACATAGCTTTTAGTTTATGACTGCCTATGTCATTTCTTGAGGTGCTAAAATGGCAGGGCAGTACAAAACCCCCCAAATGACCCCATTTTGAAAAGTAGACACCCCAAGGAAATTGCTGAGAGGCATGTTAAGCCCATTGAATATTATTTTTTTTTGTCCCAAGTGATTGAATAATGACAACAAAAAAAAACATTACAAAAAGTTGTCACTAAATGATATATTGCTCACACAGGCCATGGGCATATGTGGAATTGCACCCCAAAATACATTCAGCTGCTTCTCCTGAGTACGGGGATACCACATGTGTGGGACTTTTTGGGAGCCTAGCCGCGTATGGGGCCCCGAAAACCAATCACCGCCTTCAGGATTTCTAAGGGCGTAAATTTTTGATTTCACTCCTCACTACCTATCACAGTTTTGAAGGCCATAAAATGCCCAGATGGCACAAACCCCCCCAAATGACCCCATTTTGGAAAGTAGACACCCCAAGCTATTTGCTGAGAGGCATGTTGAGTCCATGGAATATTTTATATTTTGACACAAGTTGCGGGAAAGTGACAATTTTTTTTTTTTTTGCACAAAGTTGTCACTAAATGATATATTGCTCACACAGGCCATGGGCATATGTGGAATTGCACCCCAAAATACATTTAGTTGCTTCTCCTGAGTATGGGGATACCACATGTGTGGGACTTTTTGGGAGCCTAGCCGCGTACGGGGCCCCGAAAACCAATCACCGCCTTCAGGATTTTTAAGAAATTTTTGATTTCACTCTTCACTGCCTATCACAGTTTCGGAGGCCATGGAATGCCCAGATGGCACAAAACCCCCCAAATTACCCCATTTTGGAAAGTAGACACCCCAAGCTATTTGCTGAGAGGCATGGTGAGTATTTTGCAGCTCTAATTTGTTTTTGAAAATGAAGAAAGACAAGAAAAAACTTTTTTTTTTTCTTTTTTCAATTTTCAAAACTTTGTGACAAAAATTGAGGTCTGCAAAATACTCACTATACCTCTCAGCAAATAGCTTGGGGTGTCTACTTTCCAAAATGGGGTCATTTGGGGGGGTTTGTGCCACCTAGGCATTCCATGGCCTCCGAAACTGTGATAGGCAGTAAAGAGTGAAATCAAAAATTTACGCCCTTAGAAAGCCTGAAGGCAGTGCTTGGTTTTCGGGGTCCCGTACGCGGCTAGGCTCCCAAAAAGTCTCACACATGTGGTATCCCCGTACTCAGGAGAAGCAACAGAATGTATTTTGGGGTGTAATTTCACATATTCCCATGGCATGTTTGAGCAATATATCATTTAGTGACAACTTTGTGCAAAAAAAAAAATTTGTCTCTTTCCCGCAACTTGTGTCACAATATAAAATATTTCATGGACTCGACATGACTCTCAGCAAATAGCTTGGGGTATCTACTTTCCAAAATGGGGTCATTTGGGGGGGTTTTAAACTGTCCTGGCATTTTATGCACAACATTTAGAAGCTTATGTCACACATCACCCACTCTTCTAACCACTTGAAGACAAAGCCCTTTCTGACACTTTTTGTTTACATGAAAAAATATTTTTTTTTGCAAGAAATTACTTTGAACCCCCAAATATTATATATTTTTTAAAGCAAATGCCCTACAGATTAAAATGGTGGGTGTTTCATTTTTTTTTTTCACACAGTATTTGCGCAGCGATTTTTCAAACGCATTTTTTGGGGAAAAAACACACTTTTTTAAATTTTAATGCACTAAAACACACTATATTGCCCAAATTTTTGATGCAATAAAAAAAGATGATCTTAGGCCGAGTACATGGATACCAAACATGACATGCTTTAAAATTGCGCACAAACGTGCAGTGGCGACAAACTAAATACATTTTTAAAAGCCTTTACAGGTTACCACTTTAGATTTACAGAGGAGGTCTACTGCTAAAATTACTGCCCTCGATCTGACCTTCGCGGTGATACCTCACATGCATGGTGCAATTGCTGTTTACATTTGACGCTAGACCGACGCTTGCGTTCGCCTTTGCGTGAGAGCAGGGGGGGACAGGAGTGCTTTTTTTTTTTTTTTCTTTATTATTTTTTTGCTTTTTTATCTTATTTTTAAACTGTTCCTTTCATTTTTTTTTTAATCATTTTTATTGTTAACTCAGGTAATGTAAATATCCCCCATGATCGCAATAGGTAGTGACAGGTACTCTTTTTTGAAAACAATTGGGGTCTATTAGACCCTAGATCTCTCCTCTGCCCTCAAAGCATCTGACCACACCAAGATCGGTGTGATAAAATGCTTTCCCAATTTCCCAATGGCGCTATTTACATCCGGCGAATTCTAAGTCATGAAATGCTCGTAGCTTCCGGTCTCTTAGGCCATAGAGATGTTTGGAGCCACTCTGGTCTCTGATCAGCTCTATGGTCAGCTGGATGAATCACCGGCTGCATTCTCAGGTTCCCTGTTGAGACAGGAGAGCCAGAGAAAAACACGGAAGACGGTGGTGGGGGGGGCATTCCCTCCCACTGCTTGTAAAAGCAGTCTAGAGGCTAATTAGCCGCTAGGATTGCTTTTACATGAAAGCCGACCGCTGGCTGAAAAGAATGATACCAAGATGATACCTAAACCTGCAGGCATCATTCTGGTATAACCACTCAAAGTCGTGAATGGCGTACCTGAAGACAAAAAAATGTTTAACAATAAAACACAGTAAACGGTAAAGTATAAAAAATTGCATACCTGAAAAGCAAACTTGATAAAACATAATAACAATAAAACATTGCAGAATAGAATAGAATAAAAAAGAGCAGAACAATAGAGAGAGAATAGAGAGAGAGAGAACAATAAAACGACAACTATTTTTTAAAATTTTTTATATATATATATATATATATATATACACTACCGTTCAAAAGTTTGGGGTCACATTGAAATGTCCTTATTTTTGAAGGAAAAGCACTGTACTTTTAAATGAAGCTAACTTTAAACTAGTCCTAACTTTAAACAAATATACTCTATACATTGCTAATGTGGTAAATGACTATTCTAACTGCAAATGTCTAGTTTTTGGTGCAATATCTACATAGGTGTATAGAGGCCCATTTCCAGCAACTATCACTCCAGTGTTCTAATGGTACAATGTGTTTGCTCATTGGCTCAGAAGGCTAATTGATGATTAGCAAACCCTTGTGCAATCATGTTCACACATCTAAAAACAGTCTAGCTCCTTCCAGAAGCTACAAAACTGACCTTCCTGTGAGCAGATTGAGTTTCTGGAGCATCACATTTGTGGGGTCAATTAAACGCTCAAAATGGCCAGAAAAAGAGAACTTTCATCTGAAACTCGACAGTCTATTCTTGTTCTTAGAAATGAAGGCTATTCCATGCGAGAAATTGCAAAGAAATTGAAGATTTCCTACAACGGTGTGTACTACTCCCTTCAGAGGACAGCACAAACAGGCTCTAACCAGAGTAGAAAAAGAAGTGGGAGGCCGCGTTGCACAACTAAGCAAGAAGATAAGCACATTAGAGTCTCTAGTTTGAGAAACAGACGCCTCACAGGTCCCCAACTGGCATCTTCATTAAATAGTACCCGCAAAACACCAGTGTCAACATCTACAGTGAAGAGGCGGCTGCGGGATTTTGGGCTTCAGGGCAGAGTGGCAAAGAAAAAGCCATATCTGAGACTGGCCAATAAAAGAAAAAGATTAAGATGGGCAAAAGAACACAGACATTGGACAGAGGAAGACTGGAAAAAAGTGTTGTGGACGGATGAATCCAAGTTTGAGGGGTTTGGATCACAAAGAAGAACGTTTGTGAGACGCAGAACAAATGAAAAGATGCTGGAAGAATGCCTGACGCCATCTGTTAAGCATGGTGGAGGTAATGTGATGGTCTGGGGTTGCTTTGGTGCTGGTAAGGTGGGAGCTTTGTACAGGGTAAAAGGGATTCTGAATAAGGAAGGCTATCACTCCATTTTGCAACGCCATACCATACCCAGTGGACAGCGCTTGATTGGAGCCAATTTCATCCTACAACAGGACAATGACCCTAAACACACCTCCAAATTGTGCAAGAACTATTTACAGCAGAAGCAGGCAGCTGGTATTCTATCGGTAATGGAGTGGCCAGCACAGTCACCAGATCTGAACCCCATTGAGCTGTTGTGGGAGCAGCTTGACCGTATGGTACGCCAGAAGTGCCCATCCAACCAATCCAACTTGTGGGAGCTGCTTCTAGAAGCGTGGGGTGCAATTTCTCCAGCTTACCTCAATAAATTAACAGCTAGAATGCCAAAGGTGTGCAATGCTGTAATTGCTGCAAAAGGAGGATTCTTTGATGAAAGCAAAGTTTGATGTAAAAACAATGTTATTTCAAATACAAATCATTATTTCTAACCTTGTCAATGTCTTGACTCTATTTTCTATTCATTTCACAACGTATGGTGGTGAATAAGTGTGACTTTTCATGGAAAACACAAAATTGTTTGGGTGACCCCAAACTTTTGAACGGTAGTGTATATATATATATATATATATATTTTACACTTTTTTTTGTAACTAACTTTTATAACTTTAACCGGTTCCAGGTTCGGGTCTCTCAAAATGCGATGGCATCTTGGGAGACCCTGTGAAAGTGTGCCTAGTCTGTGCAGTGCTGTACCCTACGCTAATACTCAACTAGTGAATGGTAGCGTTCAAAACATTCACCAATGCAAAGACCAGGATTGTCAGGACAGGAGGTACAATAATAGCGGGTGTCACGCCTATATCTGCGCTTGCTGCAGACACAACATCTTTTTTGGGGGGGTTCGTTGGGTAGGGGTACTCGGGAGGACATAAAGAAAATGCCTCTCATGCAGCCGACTGCATTTGGTTGGGGATGTGAATGGGGGAAGTACGGGCGCTGCAGAAGTGGTGGGTTCCCAATTAGGATTGGCGAATGCAGCAGGAAGGGCATTATGGGCACGACGGCCTGTGTTTGTCTTCTTCTTGGTGGCAGCGGGACACTACTTGTGCTTGCCACCTCACCAGCTTGAATTGCATTTATGGGACTCGCCACGTCACCAAGTGTTACTGCAGTGCTGGTTTGACTAGGACCGGGGTGTACTAGGCCGCTGGTGCTTGCCAGTTCACCAAAACGCTACCAAAAAAACTGTTAGCGATCGCAGGGATCAGACCTGCAGTTATGCGTTTAGTGTTTTGTAAGTGACAGTGATCGATCGATACTGCACTTGGGTGGGCTGGGCTGGGCCGGGCGGAGGGGCAAAACGCAGGTGCTAGCAGGTATCTGGGCTGATCCCGCTAACACTGCGTTTTTGGGAACCCTAAACTGCTGGGGACACTAGTATAGATCTGATCGGATCAGATATTGATCCGTTCAGATACTATACCACTAAGGGAGGCGTATGCTGCGTGCGTGGGTGTTAGCAGTACTGGCGCTAACCTGACGCTGCCTGGGGCTGGTGCTTGCCAGTTCACCAAAACGCTACCAAAAAAACTGTTAGCGATCGCAGGGATCAGGCCTGACTCTGCGAACGCTGCAGTTATGCGTTTAGTGTTTTGTAAGTGACAGTGATCGATCGATACTGCACTTGGGTGGGCTGGGCCGGGTGGAGGGGCAAAACGCAGGTGCTAGCAGGTATCTGGGCTGATTCCGCTAACACTGCGTTTTTGGGAACCCTAAACTGCTGGGCGATCGGGGGGGGATCGGGGGTGTTTTGTGTGCCTGGCATGTTCTACTGTGTGTGTGTGTTTGTGCACTCACATTCCTGTCTTCTCTCCTCGGCGCCGGAACGGAAAATACCGAGCCGAGGAGAGATGATCATGTTCTGATTGGCCGGCGGCGATCGCGAGGGGGGGGGGGGGCCACGAATAATAAATAATAGAAATAATAAAGAAATAAGTTTGTGAGAACTCTGTGTGAATATCAGCAGCAAAACAAATTCATTCTTCTAGCATTTTAAAGAACAAAAGAACGCGCAGCATTAAAAGATCCACAAATTTACAGCGTGACGAATATGCTATCTCCATTATGAACTTTCGTTTTACCAGAACGAAAGTTCGTAATCTTCTGTCTCGTACTTGATTCTGAGCATGCATGATTTTTTGCGCGTCCGAATTGCATACAGACGATTGCATTTTCGGATAGGAACTTTTCTGGACCGAAAAATAGAGAACATGCTCTCAATCTTTTGCTGGCTGGAATTCCGCCAGCAAAAGACCAATGGGGCATACACACGGTCGCATTTTCTGACAAAAAGCTTTCATCAGAGTTTTGCTGGCGGCATTAATGATCGTGTGTACGCGGCATAAGAGGAGAATCAGGGGATCAAGTTTAAGGGGTATCTTACTAATTGAACTGATGTCAGCAACCACCGCCTCTCAAAATATCTGTATTAGCGGGCACGCCCATACCATGTGGATATAGTTCATCATGCATTATTACATGCTAGGTTACATAGTAGGTGAGATCGAAAAAAAAAGACACAAGTTCATCAAGTCCAACCTATGTGTGTGATTATATGTCAGTATTACATTGTATATCCCCAGGGCCGGACTTTCCATTGGGCTTGATGGGGCTCAACCCATGGGCCCCGGCCAATAGGGGGCCCCGTGGGTCCCGCCGGCCCCGCCCATTCCGAAAGCCACCGAGAGCGGTCGAAAGCCGCCGAGAGCGGCCAAATGCCGCCGAGATACACAGGACATCCGGCTCTGTATCTCGGCGGCGCCATTTTTAAACTGAAAGGCTGCAATGACAAGGCAGCAATGACACTGACAAGGCTGCAGATGGACACTAATAAGGCTGCATTGATGGGAATTTAAATGTAAGTTTTTTTCCTTAAAATTCCCTCCTAAACTTGGGGTACTTTATACGCCGGTGCCTGTTATACGCCAATAAATACGGTAATTCTCATTTTATCTATTTTTATTGCTTTTATTAATCATGGACCCAGGACGAATACCAGTACAATATCCCCCACTTATACGCTTATATATTATCTACTTTTGTGAGTAGCCATTTGGCTGTTTTGTCTTGTCCAATTAAACAGAAGTTCTTTAATACTGCACTGAGTCTGGCGCACCTTGTCCTTTTCTATTTCTGTTTTATAGAGCTGTGCATATGTATAGAAGGTAGGACCTGAAAGTGACTCAAGCCCAGGGGCCCCCACCACCCTAAGTCCTGCCCTGTATATCCCTGTATGTTGCGCTCGTTCAGGTGCTTATCTAATAGTTTCATGAAACTATCAATGCTCCCCCACTGAGACCACCGCCTGTGGAAGGGAATTCCACATCCTTGCCGCTCTTACAGTAAAGAACCTACTACATCGTTTAAGGTTAAACGTCTTTTGTTCTAATTTTAACGGCAAATGAGTGTTTGTTTTTCTTGCAATTGGAAGAAGATTGTACAGTGCTGTTGTACTGTTCTCTCAAGGTTTAAAGTGTAAAGTAAGCCATATACTAAGAATCTTCAAGATACAAACCCCTCTCTTAGCTCACAAGCAGGCAAAAGTGGTATGTAGATTTATTTCTGTCTAGTTATTAGTTTCAAGTCATGTTTGATTTATATGTAATTCACTGTATGTCTGATGATTTGACCTTCATATTTGTTCTCTTTATTCAGTTCTACGGTGTTGATGTAAGTGTCGGCGTAAGAACTTGATATGTACATTAAACATCTGTGAGACAAGAACCTCAGCCTTCTCATTGTGAGTAAGGGCGGCATAGTAGAACAGTTTTCTGCATCTGAAGGCCAAAGTAGAACACTTCTCTGCATCTGAAGGCCAAAGTAGAACACTTTTCTGCATCTGTGAAGGCCAAAGTAGAACACTTTTCTGCATCTGTGAAGGCCAAAGTAGAACAGTTCTCTGCATCTGTTAAGGCCAAAGTAGAACAGTTCTCTGCATCTGTTAAGGCCAAAGTAGAACACTTTTCTGCGTCTGAAGGCCAAAGTAGAACACTTTTCTGCGTCTGAAGGCCAAAGTAGAACACTTTTCTGCGTCTGAAGGCCAAAGTAGAACACTTTTCTGCGTCTGAAGGCCAAAGTAGAACACTTTTCTGCGTCTGAAGGCCAAAGTAGAACACTTTTCTGCATCTGTGAAGGCCAAAGTAGAACACTTTTCTGCATCTGATTTCCAAAGTAGAACAGTTCTCTGCATCTGTTAAGGCCAATGTAGAACACTTTTCTGCATCTGAAGGCCAAAGTAGAACACTTCTCTGCATCTGTGAAGGCCATGAAACCGTGAAGCTGCATGCAGAAATCGGCTAGCAAAGTAGAACACTTTGCGGTGTCTGTGAAGGCTATGAAACCGTGAAACTGAACACCGAAATCAGTTAGCAAGGAAAGCCATACGTTTGATAAGGGAAATTATACAACATTGGAATCGATCGCAATTAATTGACTGAGGCAGCCAATACCAAGTAGGGGCTGAACAAGCAAGCACCTTAAATACAGAACAGTTTAACATGTCAGACACAAGTGAAAATACAGTGCTGTCCAATAGAGAAGTCAGTCCTACAGACCTAAGCAGAAATAGCACAAATGCAACAGCCTGATGTGAGCTCAGATAATACACAGCTCCCAGACATTAGAAGAAGTCAACGTACACGCACACTCACCAAAAAAGGTAAAGCACTGCGCAAGATGTTAAATTAAATTCTCTAATAAAGGATTTTGAACAGAAATATAGAAGATGGAAATATCAATGGTTTGAGTCTGTACTTTTATAAACGACAAACTGTGTAAATATAGTGCAGCGCTAAAACTCAGTGAACAAAAACAAATCAAAAAAATGTGATGACAAAAAAACATGTGCCAATGATAAGGAGTGATACGATGAAAAAAGAAAAGCAATAAATCAATCAAAAGTCCTTTCCCTATAAGGGATCAAAGAGACAGTCCATAAGCAAATGAGAGCTCTGGTGACACCGATGTGGAAAATGGAAAGAAAACACCTGGGGTGACACACTACCACCACCAATGTAGAGATTGGCCGCTCACCTCAGACTTTTGACCCCTGAATGAACATGATGGTCTAATTAGGCGTGTCCCACCAAGGGGTATAAGTCCTCAGAGGCGTCAGGTCCCAATAAGCCCCGTCAAGCCCAATGGAAAGTCCGGCCCTGGGGATATACAATGTAATACTGACATATAATCACACACATAGGTTGGACTTGATGGACTTGTGTCTTTTTTTTCGATCTCACCTACTATGTAACCTAGCATGTCCATGGAATGGACTTTTTAATGGTTATTGCACTGCACTGATTATATGATTATATATTTGTATCTCTTGAGGAACTGTGGAATCTTCTCCTAGTGTTCAGTTTGCAACAGTGTTTTTAGCTTTGTTATTTCGTATGCGCTGATTGTTTTCTATTTGAATAAATCAATAAGTCTACCAAAAAAGTCCAACATGAATAGAAAAGGTGTCTCCCTCCAACCGTTCTGTGTCCATGTGATTCCAACAATGCTCAAAGGTAAAGCAAAAATAGCGCTCTCATAGTTTAGTAAAGCTTTAATAATGAAGTAAATATTGCACTCACAGAATGGCAAAATTAAAATTGCTGAGCGAACATACAAACAACGCAAATGGCATTTCTACGGGCTACACTCCAGGCACAAATCCAACCAGCCAATCGGATCCAAGATGACATCACCGTTGTAGGCCCCACCCTACGCGTTTCGTCATAGATGACGTCGTCTGAGGACAGGTCGAAAGCAAACACTATTTGGTTTGGGGAGCACGACACTTCATCTGCTGTTTTTGCCCAGCATCACAGTTTCTACACATAAGTATCGTTTATCACCAAGTATTAAGGGAAACACCTTATCTATTCAATTTGGACTTTATTGGTGGACTTATTGATTTATTGGTTTTCTTTTTTCAACTTAACTTGGGATACGTCACAGTTCCCAGGAGGATTCGGGACCATTCACATAGTGCAAGAACATATTTGGGGGGCACACCACACAATGCGTTTAAATTCAAGATGGTGCTGCTATAAGACCTACAAACAGTACAAAATATTTTACAGCGCACACATACAAGAATGACATTTCCTGCAGGGCTAGTTAAAAACACCTGAACATATTCAAAAATACGGGGGTTTGGTCACAGTATATGGTCATATAGTGCTAAGCCCACTTACTGCGACAAAGTACCCCGAATTAGTGGGTCCTACACTAGTAAAAGAATGGAAGATCCTTTGTCGGGGTACTTTGTCGCAGTAAGTGGGCTTAGCACTATATGACCATATAGTGTGACCAAACCCCCGTATTTTTGAATATGTTCAGGTGTTTTTAACTAGCCCTGCAGGAAATGTCATTCTTGTATGTGTGCGCTGTAAAATATTTTGTACTGTTTGTAGGTCTTATAGCAGCACCATCTTGAATTTAAACGCATTGTGTGGTGTGCACCCCAAATATGTTCTTGTATATTGTAATAGGCCTTACTAGGTTTTTTGGGCTGGAGCACCCCTCCCCCTCCTCATTACCTCCTATTTAGTGGCCACCAGTGTATAGGATGTATCCCCTTCAGTTCTCCCACATAGAGGAGTTTAGCTCCCATGGTTGAGACAAAGGATATTCCATTCTATTACTAGTGTAGGACCCACTAATTCGGAGTACTTTGTCGCAGTAAGTGGGCTTAGCACTATATGACCATATAGTGTGACCAAACCCCCGTATTTTTGAATATGTTCAGGTGTTTTTAACTAGCCCTGCAGGAAATGTCATTCTTGTATGTGTGCGCTGTAAAATATTTTGTACCATTGACATAGTGCAGCGCGGCCCGCGAATGCGCAGTGGGAAGCCAGCTATGTGTCAGGGCTGAGCTCAGCCCTTACTTCTCTGAGCTGGCCACTCAGCTAATTGCCAGCTCCTATCTCTCCACAGTTACTCAGCTGTTGATTATATCCTGCTCGTCAGTCCTGCCTACTTAAGCAGTCCAGCCCAGAGGATCTCTGCCCTCGCCTTGGTCAACATCACAGAGACTATCTCCTGCGTTCCTGTTAAAAGACTTGCTTGGCTGACATCCCTTCCAGATCCTGCTTGCTGTTTTACTACGCTCATCTCCGGCTCCCTGATGTTTGGCTTGTCTGACTATCCGTTCCGGTTCCTGAACTCTGGCTATGTTTTGACTATGTTTGTTTTATTTATTTTTATTATTAAACAAGTGTGATTTAACTGTAATTCTGTCTCAGTCTGATCTCATGGTTTCTGACACTATGAGGCTGCAAGGAGTCACAGCCTGCTTTTCATAGTTAGCATGGCATCGCCAGGGACCTGAAGACCGGCTAAGAGGACAGCAGTGGAACCCTTGACAGGTAAGTGTCCTTTTATTAAAAGTCAGCAGCTACAGTATTTGTTTGGCTATACCCAGCCTTACACTAATGCCGCGTACACACGGTCGGAATTTCCGACAACAAATGTTCGATGTGAGCCTGTTGTCGGAAATTCCAACCGTGTGTAGGCTCCATCGGACATTTGCTGTTGGAATTTCTGACAACAAATGTTTAAGAGCTGGTTCTCAAATTTTCCTGACAACAAAACTTGTTGTCGGAAATTCCGAGCGTGTGTACACAATTCCGACGCACAAAATTCCACGCATGCTCGGAATCAAGCAGGAGAGCCGCACTGGCTATTGAACTTCATTTTTCTCGGCTCGTCGTACGTGTTGTACGTCACCGCGGTCTTGACATTCAGAATTTCCGACAACATTTGTACGACCGTGTGTATGCAAGACAAGTTTGAGCCAACATCCGTCAGAAATAAATCCATGGTTTTGCTGTCGGAATGTCCGATCGTGTGTACGCGGCATTACCTGCTATTCGTCACACTTGGTTGACTTTTAATGTATCATTTGTAGCCACAATGCCAGGTTTCTGAACAATTCCAGTTAGTTTCTAACATTTAACATATGTCAAAAATGCATTTCAAATTATGAAATGAAATAACAAATCCCTATGAGGACTCAAATGATTGTTTGTGAAATGGAGTTTTCTCCATGGAATGGCTCCTTAGATGGTCCCTGGGCTGTTTGTGTGGATATATTTACCTCAGTAATGCTGGTGGGACTCATTAGACAAGCAGACTTGGTGATAAATTGGATTTCTATTTTTACATCGTCCATCCATCTCTATGCACAACTAGTCTTGTTATTTGTATATATAATCCACACCAATAATTTGTGATGAGATTCTTGGGTGGATTTTTCATCTGGTAGAGAGAATACCCAGTGTTTGAAAACCCTTCAATCATTCACCGCTAAAAAACAAAAGAAAAGAGGGTTGAATGGAGCGCTAGCAAGGGCAATTGGAGAGGTAAATAAAGAGTATTGATAATACTGGTAAAAATACTGGTAAAGATAGTAGTTGAGGTCTAGTTTTGATTTTTTGGGGGGGATTTTATCCCATCTTCCTCTCTGGGAGTTCGCAGCGGCAGCCGACTCAAAATAGCAGAAGCTCTCTACAGTAACAGATGAAAAAAGGAAAAAAGAGCAGCGCCACTCTAAGCGCAATAAATACATTTAAAAGTAGGGTTTAATATGCTTAAAATGCACTCACATTTTGGCTGTATTAGGCAGGCATATAGGTTAAAAGTTTTTTTTCCCCTCCGCTGTACTGGGCGTTCTTTTGATCGATTGGCTGGGCAGCAGCGATTGCACAGTCCCCGGCCGTTGTAGTGGTGTCCGTAGCTCTGAGGCTGGAGAGATCGCAGGCAGGCACATCAGCTGGGCACGTCAAGAGGACACATCAGGTGCTGGAGAGAAGGGGGCGTGGCTTTACCGCTCGCGTTCAGACGCATTCGTACTCCTTCGTCAGGCAGGGAGTTCAGCCGTACTCGTTCTTATAGAGAGAGGGGAAAAATAAAAATATAAACATCAAAATGATGAAAAAAAGGGAAAAAAAGAATAAAAACAATAAAAATAATGAAGAATGAAAATAAGAATAAAAATAGAAATGGAAATAAAATAAAAATAAAAATAAAATTAGGCAAAGAAAGGGGGGAGAAGAAAATGATAATAATAATAATTATACAAATAAAGTCGTAGTGATGGAAGGGAATAGAAAGACTTGGGAATGGGATAGAATAAAAATTGAACAAAAAGAGGGGGGATCTGTATGTGTATACAAGGACAATTTGATCAATTTTGACCATACAATATTATAGGCTATATATCTATGTATCTTATACGGTTTTTTGAATGTTCACTAATTTATTGGATTTTAAGTATATCTTATTTTCATTTTTATTTTTATTATTATTTTTATTTTTATTAGCATTATTTTTATTCCTCTTTCTTTCTTTTTTTCTTCATTTCTATGCTTATATTTTTATTTTTATTTTCAGCTCCATATCCAATTTTATTTTTATACTTATATTTATTCCATCATTATCATTGTTACCTATGTCTGTTTCTATTTGTTCTTGCTTTTTGTATGGCCATTCTATCAATAACCCATAGCCCCATGTCCACCATATGTCCATAGCAATCACTGCTCAACACGAGCATCCATTTGCGCCTGTAAAATACAGCATTGGTCTGCTGAACTCTGTAGTCCGTGGCACCGCCCCCTCTCCTCCCCTTCCCCTCCCCTCTCTCTATAAGAACATAGCCAAGGACAGCTGAATTCCCTGCCTGACGAAGGATTACGCATGCTCCGAACGCGAGAGCTTAAGCCACGCCTCCTTTTCTCCAGCGCCTGACGTGTTCTCTTGACGTGTCCAGCTGATGTTCCTGCCTGCGATCTCTCCAGCCTCGGAGCTACGGACGCCACTGCAGCGGCTGGGGACTGTGCAATCGCTGCTGCCCAGCCAGGAAATCAAAGGAACGCCCAGTACAGCTGAGGGGGAAAAAACCTTTCAGCATATATGCCTGCCTAATACAGCCAAAATGTGAGTGCATTTTAAGCATATTAAAGCCTACTTTTAAACATATTTATTGTGCTTAGAGCGGCGCTGCTCTTCTTTTCCTTTTGCTAAAAAACAAAACACAATCCTTTCAATTATTTTTTTAGTGGTTTTCAAGAGAAACAGGTTACCAAAATTGTCTATGCTTTTTGTTGTAAAAAATAAAGAAAGTATAACTTCAGTGACTGATCTTTATGTAGCGGTACCCCAGTAGGGGCTGCTAAGAAATGTGGCCCACCTGTCACCCGGCCCGGCCCGGCATTCACTTCCCAGACACTGCAAGACAATGAACAGTCCGTTGCTTTGCTTTTGTTATTTTATTGGTGGGATTCAACTTGGATGGGGTATGGGAAATATGGGATGCCCATTAGAATTATAGCAAAATTGCTAGGGACAACTACTGTATGTACACTCTTTGTACACTCCTTCAAACTCCTCCTGCAAAACTCTTGCTTGCAGACTATTACTCTCTCTCTCTTTAGGAGCAACTAGCACATGGTTAGGTCTGACACTGGCTCAGCCAGGCCTTAGGAATTGCCCTTTGCAGGCAGGGACCACGGTCCCTATAATGTAGCAGAAAATATGTAGGTCCTGTTAGTGCTAGCTGTCCTTCTGGTGGACTAGTGCTCCCATTCAGTCCTCTTGAGGCCTTGCCAGCCCTCCTGGCTGCAGCTGCCCGACTTCACTGCCCTTGAAATTGCAATCCTCTCTACTGGCCCAATACCCAGCTCTGACTGTTTCCCCTTAGTCCTCTCTTTCATGCCTCTCCAGTTCTCCCCACTGCACAGGTCACTCACCAGCCCTCCTGGCTGCAACCGGTGTTTCCCTCCTGAAGATTTGCCTGGCAGTACTAGCTCCTTCTGGCCTCTCTGACTCCTCCTGTGCCTCCTGTCCAGATCCTTCATGCTTTCCTGAAGGGCTCTGTCCTGCACCAGAGTCCCACGCCCAAGGTCACCCCCCCAACCCCAGACTAGGGAGCTACCTTAAAGGCCCCGACAGCCTAGTACTTCATCTCCAGTTCTTCCACCTGACAAATCCTCCCCAGCTGGGCTGACCCCAGGTATTTCAAGGAGGCTTGCCCCCTGCCAATCCTAGTTGGGGATTGGTCGGGGCGCCCTGAAACACCCCAGACAGCCCCACCTCTTTTCCCTCCTCTTCTTCTAGAATCCTCCAGAAGGAAGAAGGAGGTGACAGTGGAATGATGCTGTCTGTGAGTCACAGCTGCTGCTCTGAGCCACTCCCAGCCCACACAGATAAAAACAAACAGGCCTAGCTTGAAGCTAGGCCTGCCTAAATTTACCTGCACTACACAAATCCTCACCTCTAGCACCTACCTAGGTAGAGGGTGCTACATTTAAATTAAATTTTTTGTGACCTTGGATACCTTATTATTTCAACATACTGCAAAGGATGCTCAGAAATGCTAGACCTTGATAATATTTGAGTGTATTCACAATCAATTATTACAAGCAAATTATTAAATTATTAAAATTTGAAGTTTCGGTCAGAACTTTAAAGTCCAAAATTCTTGTCTTTCAAGGCCACAAGGCCACCAAAATAATTTGGGATGTTCAGGGAAGTTTCTGGAATGACAATTTTCAAGCAAGCACATAGGTAAGTGAAATCTTTATGCCCATGTCACAAAGCATTTATTATGAGACTGTAGAAATCAGGGGCGGATCTGGGGGGGGGGGGCAACGGGGCAATTGCCACCCCCGAGAAATCTGTTGCTGGCCGGGCGGGTGAGCTCCACGGGCAGCTCCGCGAGCAGGCGGCTCCACCACGGGCGGATAAGAGAGCGGGCGGCTCCGCGGGAGTGCCGGGCAGCTCTGTTTGAGGGTGGGCAGGCAGGCGGGAGAGAGAGCGGATTGGCCGAGCTGCCGGGTGGGCTCCGTGTGTGGATGGGCGGGTGAGACTGAGCAGGCTAGGTGTGTGTGTGGGGGTGGCTGGCCAATTAGCCTAGCCGATGGACAGGGGAGCAGAGAGATGACATCATCTCTCACCCCCCCACATCTCTGCATTAACTTCCGCCCTCACTGTGCAGGTAGCGTGGGCAGCAGGGAGATTACATTATCTCTCTGCTGCCTGTCTCTGGGACAAGGAAACAAGAGACAAGCAAAACACCACCTTACCTGGCACGTGACAATCCACATCTGGTGGCAAGTGACAATCCGCATCTAGTGGCAGATAACGTGGCAAGTGACAATCCGCATCTAATGGCAGATGACCTGGCATGTGACAATCCGCATCTAGTAGCAGATGACGTGGCAAGTGACAATCCGCATCTAGTGGCAGATGACATGGCAAGTGACAATCCGCATCTAGTGGCAGATGACGTGGCAAGTGACAATCCGCAATGTGTGGCATATAACGTGGCAAGTGACAATCCGCATCTAGTGGCAATTGACGTGGCAAGTGACAATCCACAATGTGTGGCATATGACGTGGCAAGTGACAATCTGCATCCAGTGGCAGGTGACGTGGCAAGTCACAATCCACAAGGTGTGGCAAGTGACAATCCACATCTAGTGGCAGCTGATGTAGCAAGTGACAATCCGCAACATGTGGCAGGTGTCAAACTGCATCTGGTGGCAGGCAAGTGACAATCCACAAAATGTGGCAGGCGACGGTGGCAAGTGACACGCTCGGGGTTCCCACTGATTCTGCATTATGGTGAGTTGAATGATTTCATTTTATATTACAATGTATTAATAGAAATAATGCACTTCAATCATCCTGACACCATAACAACCATGGTGCCGGGATGATTAAAGCACCAACAACAGCCATTTCCCCGATAAATTGTCCGCAAAAAAAAACGTATTTTCTGGCAGAGCCCCTCCCGAGACTAGGCTCTGGATCCGCCCCTGGGTGAAACAGAGGTGGCGGGAGTGAAGGTAACATCCCGTTTTAAACCAGCAGCTCCACCGAGAGTTATTGCTACACCTAATTTGCTGTGACAAACAAACTCTGTGAGTGTGTCTGTAACTATGGGGTTGATTTACTAAAACCGGAGAGTGCAAAATCTGGTGCAGCTGTACATGGGAGCCAATTAGCTTTTAACTTCAGCTTGTTCAGTTAAGCTTTGACAAAATACCTGGAAGCTAATTGGTTTCTATGCAGAACTGCACCAGATTTTGCACACTCCAGTTATAGTAAATCAATTCCTATATGTAAAAAAAGAGATCCTTTTTTTCAGCTGACATCTAACTATCCATAGTATTTCTCCCCCCAACTTGCTAAACAACTGTACAACACACTTGTTGGGTGTGTGTGATTGCATGTAAACCTGGAGAAACTATTTTTAGCAATGGGCACCAGCATGAACATCTAACATGAGCTTTTCCTAACTATCTGTTGCAACAAACACTTAACAAAGGCTGATACGAACATTCACTTTTATAGGACGGGTACTGGCACATTCGCAAAATCCCATGATTGGCCTTCACAAGTCACCTGACTACAGCCCAGAAATTGTGTTATTGGTTATGTTTGCTATGGCCATTAACAAATGCAATAATTGACCACTTTTTCGAAACAGACACAGCTAGAGTTTGGAGGATGACCCAAATTTGAAGCTCATCCCTGTTGTCTTTAAAGGATCTTGGCAAGGACTCTTGAGCTACTTATATAATAGCTCTGTGTTACATACATATGTATGTAAGTCTGTAGCTCAAATGTTAAACTCACCATACGCATTATTATCCAACTAAAGCAGGTAAAATACAGAGCAGAAGGAGGTCAAATGCACTTTTCAGGTAATTCTGAATGATCTGAAAAGCATCTCAAACTGGTGCCATTGGCATAAGCCTAAAGCCAGACAAAACAAGGTGTGTAGTGAGTCTTAAGCCCCGTACACACGGCCAGAATGTCGGGAGACATTTGCCTGGTACAAAAAATACTGACCGACATTCTGCCCGTGTGTACATCGGTCTGTCGGACGTGCATGCTGGAAAACCAGCATCCGATCGACTCGCGGTCAGAGCTCTCAGCCAATAGCAGAGAGCGCTGATCAGACTATTCTGGCGGGGGGTACCCCCCTGTCAGAACACAATAGCTCAGTGGGGAAGATCACTGGACTAACTTCGCATGGTAAGTACAGCGGATCCCCCTGGTAGTGTGTACCAGGCTTTAGGGTTCCTCCACAGTAGATGTACGAGGTGTGTCTAAAAAGTTTGGTGAATGGTATCTGAAAACAAACAAAACAGAGGATACAAACAAATTAACTTTATTGGCCTTTAAAATAATCACCTTCCTTTACAACACACTTTTGGCAATGTTCATAAAGCTTCTGGAAGCTGTCAGAAATGGAATTAAAAATGGAATAGGAGGAGAAACAGAAAGAACTCTGCAGGCGCCAGATCAGGGGAGTATGGTGGATGCCTCTTGGATTCCGGATGGAACTGGTAGCACCAGGTCTCATCTCTTGTGACGATGGTTGGCAGAAAGGATGGATCCTGGTCACACATGGTAATGAAATCTCCAGAGGTTTCCATTCGTTTTGCTTTCTGTTCGTCTGTCAGCTTGTGCGGCATAAACTGGGAACAGATCTTTCGCTTACCCAAATCTTTGTGTATGATGGTGCTTGATGTCCTTGCTAATGCACAATTCCTCTGCCATGAATCGTAGAGTCAGTCGCCGATCTCGTGCCAGCATTTGTCACACTCGCTCAATCATATCTGGGGTTCTGCTTGCCGGCGACTGACCCAAATGTGGCTCACCCTCAGTCATTTCCTTCCCATTGCAAAAGCCTATGAACCAGCTGTAAACCCATTTTCTGCTCACGGCTTCTATCCCATACACTTGCGCCAACATTTCATGCATCTCCATCGCAGTTTTCCCCAATTCGTGGCAGAACTTGATGTTCACTCGTTGCTCCATTGCACTGTGACCCTACCTCTCACACTGACTATGTTCCACTGCCCGCAGCAGGTTTACCCTGAAGGTCACATGTACTCCATGATAGGTGGTGCTTCTCTACGTGTTTCTGGATAGCCGTGTGTGGCCTATGTTGCTGTTGAGATATCGGACCATTCACCAAACATTTTAGACACACCTTGTATTTATTGGTATTATGAATATACTTTCCACTTTCTTTTTTTCAGAGATTATGGTTAAGTAGATGGCAGCTACCAATGAAACATTTTTGCAAGACTTTATCCTAATGGGATTTCCAAGGGAGCAAATATTAATCTCACTGTTAATTGCTCAAATCTACACAATGACTGTTCTAGGAAACCTCACTGTTTTTAGCATCATTCAAGTGGATAGCCGCCTCCAGTCACCAATGTATTTTTTTCTGAGTTGCCTATCCTTATTAGATGTCTGTTACTCTTCGGTTACTCTCCCAGCCATGTTGGCTAATGCGATAACAGGCAACAGGATGATATCCTTCAATAGATGTCTTACACAACTCTATTTCTTTGTTTGCTTTGGAGGAACGGAATGCCTTCTTCTGGCTGTCATGGCTTATGACCGATACTTTTCTCTCCCATTTCTCTAAGAATTGCTGTCATCTACCGGCCCCCTGGACCAGTATCAGCCTTTCTTGATGACTTCTCTGCCTGGCTACCCTACTTTCTCTCTTCTGAAATCCCCACAATCATTCTTGGGGACTTCAACATCCCTGTTAACACTAACACTACTATTACTTCTAAACTTCTCAGTCTAACCTCATCGCTTGACCTGAAGCAATGGATACAGGCTCCTACCCACTCCAATGGCAACACCCTTGACCTTGCCTTCTCCTATCTATGCACTCCGTGCAACCTTTCCAACAATCCACTCCCACTCTCTGATCACCACCTTATTACTTTTGCTCTCTCCCTGTCTTCCACCTCTTCTCCCTCCAACCGCCTAACAGTTACACGCAGAAACCTTCGCCACCTCAACCCTTCTCTTCTCTACTCTGCTACTGATCACCTCTATGACAAAATCTCCCCCCTGTCCTGCCCCAACCAAGCTACTTTCATCTACAACAGCTCACTGTCTTCCGCCCTAGACAAGCTTGCCCCCCTCACTACACGCAGAATTAGGCCCCGACTGCTACAACCCTGGCAAACAGATGACACCAGAAGTCTCAGAAAACGTAGCCGCGCTCTTGAGCGCCTGTGGCATAAGACTAAGACCCAGGAAGACTTCACACATTATAAATCTGCCCTCCTAAAATACTACTCCTGCCTTCACACTGCCAAACAGACCTACTTTATCACACTCATCAACACCTTCTCATCCAGTCCACGTCAACTCTTCTCTACCTTCAACACTCTACTCTGTCCTCCACTGCCTCCACCCACCAACTCACTCACTGCCCAGGAGATTGCCAATCACTTCAAAACTAAGATTGATACAATTCACGAGGAGATCGCCAATGCGCAAAAACCTCCCCCATGCAACACCCCATGTCCACAGACACAATCATTACTTCCCTCATTCAACCCTGCTACTACTACTGAGGTTGCTAAACTTTTTTCTAGCACTCATCTAACCACTTGCCCCCTGGATCCTGTTCCCTCGCAAATGCTACGCTCACCCTCTGACTCAATTCTACGCTCTCTAACTCACATTTTCAACCTCTCCCTCTCTTGTGGCATCTTCCCAAACTCTCTAAAACATGCGCTAGTCACCCCCATACTAAAAAAGCCCTCACTGGATCCCACCAGTCTCAACAACTTACGTCCCATCTCCTTACTCTCCTTCTCCTCCAAACTTCTTGATAGACTGGTCTACAACCGACTAAGCGACCATCTGACCATAAATAAACTTCTTGATCCCCTTCAGTCCGGTTTTCGCCCTCAACACTCCACGGAAACTGCTCTCCTTAAACTCTCAAATGACCTACTAATGGCTAAAGCCAATGGACACTACTCTATACTACTTCTCCTGGATCTCTCTGCTGCCTTTGACACAGTGGACCATCCTCTCCTCCTCAAAAAACTCCACTCCTTTGGTCTCCGTGACTGTACTCTTCGCTGGTTCTCATCCTACCTATCCCACCGCTCCTTCAGTGTCACTTACAACTCTACTTCCTCCTCTCCTCTTCCTTTTTCCGTTGGGGTCCCCCAAGGTTCTGTTCTCGGACCTCTCCTTTTCTCAATCTACACCACCTCCTTGGGTCAGTTGATTGCCTCCCACGGCTTTAAATATCATCTCTACGCTGATGACACCCAAATCTATCTCTCCACCCCCCAGCTCTCTCTATCTGTCTCCTCACGCATTACCAACTTACTAGCAGACATATCAGCCTGGATGTCACATCACTTTCTCAAACTCAACCTATCCAAAACCGAGCTCATGATATTTCCTCCCTCAGGTGCCACTTCCCCTGATCTACCTGTCAAGATCAACGGCTCAACTATCAACCCATCTCCCCACGCCAAGGTCCTAGGTGTAATCCTGGACTCTGAACTAACCTTCCGGCCCCACATCCTATCACTATCCAAAGCTTGCCGCCTCAATCTTCGCAACATCTCCAAGATACGCCCCTTCCTAACCAATGACACCACAAAGCTTCTAATCCACTCCCTGGTCATCTCCCGCCTCGACTACTGCAACTCCCTCCTCATTGGTTTACCTCTAAATAGGCTATCCCCACTTCAGTCCATCATGAACGCTGCGGCCAGGCTCATCCACCACACAAACCGATCAGCGTCTGCTACACCCCTCTGCCAATCCCTCCATTGGCTGCCACTCAGTCACCGAATCAAATTCAAGATACTAACTATAACTTACAAAGCCATCCACAACCTGGCCCCCAGCTACATCTCTAACCTAGTCACAAAATACCAACCTAATCGTTCTCTTCGCTCCTCCCAAGACCTCCTGCTCTCTAACTCCCTTGTCACCTCATCCCATGCTCGCCTCCAGGACTTCTCCAGAGCCTCCCCCATCCTCTGGAATGCTCTACCCCAATCCGTCCGATTTTCTCCTACTTTATCCACTTTCAGACGATCCCTGAAAACTCATCTCTTCAGAGAAGCCTATCTGGCCCCCACCTAACAACTGTACACTTATCTTCTCCATCAGCACATCACCCACAGTTATTACCTCTTGTATCTCTTGACCTTCCCTCTTAGATTGTAAGCTCTAAGGAGCAGGGCCCTCTGATTCCTACTGTATCAAATTGTATTGTATTTGTACTGTCTACCCTCAAGTTGTAAAGCGCTACGTAAACTGTTGGCGCTATATAAATACTGTATAATAATAATAATAATACGTAGCAATATGTAACCCTCTCCACTACGTCGCCATAATAAACAAGAAAATCTGTTCATATCTTGTGGTGGGGTGCTGGCTTTGTGGATTTGTGAATGCAAACTTTCACACCTTGATGACTTGGAAACGTATGTTTTGTGGCACCCGACATATCAACCATTACTTCTGTGATGTTCTTCCGTTGTTACAAGTGGCTTGCAGTGATATACATGACAATCAAGTGGTCTTACATGTTGTTACTTTTTTTCTTGGGATGGCTCCATTTATGCTTATAGCAAATTCATACATCCGTATTATTTCCACCATACTAAAAATCCACTCCACCACAGGGAGGAAGAAGGCCTTCTCCACATGTTCATCCCACCTTATTGTTGTAACAGTATTTTACTTAACTGGCGCCTTCAACTACAATGGTCCAAACACTGGAGATTTCTTTATCATTGTTCAAGTGTCATCTCTTCTTTATGGTGTTGGCACCCCATTGCTGAACCCGGTTATTTACTGTCTGAGAAATAATGAGGTAAAGGGAGCCTTAAAATATGTTCTTAGCAAATTATATATTTAATTCAAATGATAATCCCACCAAACACTGGAAGCAGTTTGGACTATTAACAAAATTATTTTCACTGTAATTTTGTTAAAAGATCTCTTTTTTTGGCAAAGGTTTCATACTACTCTTTCTGTAGATTTTTTTACGGCACGTTCTAGAATATGCATCGTGGAAAGACAATTCAGGGACCAGAAGTGCAACTCAAAATGAGCAAATAAGCTCACAGAACATAGAATAGTAAATACAGATTTACTGGCATATTTATTACATAAAAAACATGATATTTAATTTACTGCACCCCATTTTAAAGCAATTTTTCCCCACTTAGCACACTGCCAGCATGCTATTGGCCCCTTGACTATGTGGAGGCTCCTGGGGCTAGACCTCTCTGTAGGTTTACACCACTTGGTGGTTTTCAGGGACCACGCACTTTCACCCATGATAGAATCCGGAATTGAAGATCCACACTGAAATGTTCAAGCCCAAAATGAAGTTTATTTCAAGCATAAGCGCAATGAAGGATTTGGGAGAGAGGGGACTTAGATACAGTGCCCTCAACCAGAATTCACCGGTGCTACATCCCTTTGGATACTCTTTTGAAAGACAAGAGGCCCTAACACAAAATAACATTTATAAGACTTTAACGGTGCCAAAACCAGTTTTCTTAGTAGTTCTCTTTTATTAGTACATATCTAAAAAATAGTCATACAAACATTTAAAAATCCCCGCATGTAGGGTTTTCCAAGCATAAATTAAGTAGAAGAGCTAGTGCATTTCCTGTGGCCAAAAAAATCGGATTTTCAGCCAGGCTTTAGTGGGAATAAAATATGAGGACTAAATAGATAACAAGTTTATAGGGAATGTGGTATTAACACAGCATCACAGCCACATTCAACTGGAGTAGGAGGTAGCTATAGTTGCCCAGGGGCAGCACTGATGCTGGGGTCCTCATTGACCTGATACCATTACACCAGATCCACCAGTTGGTCTGCTGACTTTGGGTCCTACCAACCTTAGGGTTGATTGAAAAACCAACAGAAAATGGGTTATTGTGACCTGCTCCACAGTTTGGCCCAAGGTGACACTCTCTGGTTTGAGCCCATTCTTATTAGGACCAATAAGTCCCTGCATCTGGGGACAGACTCACTCTTCTGCTTGATAGCTACAGTAGAAAATGCGTTGAGCATGTGCACAAGTTGTCACCACCATCTGCCAAAGAAATTAGCTCTCACTTTCCCAAAGTCGTTGGGCTCCTGCGGGACCAAGTCCAGATGGGCTATCTGGGAGTCCTCCGGAAAGGGAAAGTACCAGGAGCCCAACCTGCTCTTTGGGGCAAGCATCACATTTATCTGTCTGTTTGAAAGCGGAGAGATAGGAATGTATGCCATCCAGCGGTGTCACTTTGTGCAAATACTGCCCCAGCAGGACCTTGGGCGACAATGGAGACCTCTGGACCTTGGGCCACAAGCTGTTGCACCATCTGATTTAGAGTGTTATGGTCCATCTCTGCTGTTTGAGTCAAAGCAGTCATCTGCGATGCACCACTTCTGTTATAGCCTTCCGGTCTCTGTCTACAGCCTAGGCCAAAGCAGTCACTTGAGCCTCGTTGCATGTCAACTTGACAGCCAAACAGCATATTCGTTTCTTGCTGATAAGCATTGGCCTGTTGATGCTAGGCAGCCAACAGTCTATTAGAAACTTGCTGCTGTGCCACGCTCTGCTAATGAGCCTATTGCTGGGCAACATTAAGCAAAAGCATGGCCTTTATTTTGGCCTCCGTGCTGCAGATTTACTACTTTCCACCAGTCACAAAACAAGATACAGTCACTCTAAATTGATCTACACAAAGTAATCACAGCAAAAACTTAACCCCACATGGTTTAAATGAGGAGATAGAGATTTTTAATATTATGGCTTGATAATGAATTATTTTTTTGCCCCTTTGTGCTCATTGCGTTTTTCCATTTTTTCTTTTTTAACTGTTTTCAATTTTCCTTTCCACTATAGTGACAGTGATATGTAATATCTAATTCATGATTTTCAGCTATAGTGGCAGTGATATGTATTATATAATTGGTAATTTTCATTTTATTATTCTTTTTCATCATGTATTCTTTATTATTTTAAAAAATTTTATGCTGATATTCTTTTTTAATTCTTTTTAATTCTTTTTACTGATGGTGATTTAATTGCATATCTTAGCTTATAATTTAATTCAAGAAGAACAGCTATTTTAATCAGTTCTGTACTATTATAAGCCTATTGGTTTATATTAGAGCTAATAAAGGGTTAATTGATATAAGAGGGTCCTGTTTGACTCACGCCCCTTTGCTCCCTTTAAATATTGTTTAATTGCCAGAATTCCTTTAAGACCTGAAGAAGGGGTGTCCCCGAAACATGTTGTCATAACTTTTGGCTCAGCTGCCTCCCCGTGCGGGTTCAAGCTTCATTCCTGGGTTTCCGGCTAGGTGGAACCCATCCATGACTCTCTGTGAGGACGAGCCGTCACTTCTGGTTCGTGGCCCTGAGTTCCAGTGGTGATTTGCTCCAGCAGGCGGTCACACCTTATGGCCACTACACACTAACAACCCCCCCCCCCCCCGTGTCCCTAGCAGCTTCCATCCACCTTACAGCGGCTGCCAGAGGTATTAGTCTGGCATTCTATATTTGCATTGGGGGACTCCATTCGGGACAGGGATGTGAGTCACCCACTACCCAGCTATCCATACCTGAGAATGCAAGTATAATCTGCATTTGGATCCACTTTTGCCGGAAGGTTATTAGCAGCACAACAATTGTAACAATACCTTAAAGCTGGCCATACACATTTAGTTTTCTTTCATTCAGCCAGACAACAGATTCCTCAATCCACACAAGCTGGATGGAGGAATTTCCCCCCTGCTGGGACATCGTATTCTGACAGCTACATTCATCGCTGTCAGAGTGCACTGATCTGCAGCTGCGACTGGTTGAGAAAAAATGTCTATCATGTCCCTTCAACAGAATTATATCAAATGAACAAATTCTGTTAAACAGGGACTGTCATACAGCAACCATAATTAAGCTGGTCCCTGCTGAACAGGCTCAGTTTCAATCAGAGTATGGCCAGCTTTAGCCTTCTGGCTCCTGGCGCAGACTTCATGGGTTTGATTTACTAAAGGCAAATTGGCTGTAAATTTTCACTTCGTTAATTTGACAGTGCTATATAAATACAGTAAGTGTAATTTATATATGGGATGGGGAATTCAAAATGTTTAAGATGTAACAAGGAAAGTACATGAAGGAAAGTTTTCCAAGGGGGACACCTGTACCAGTGACAACAACTAAGGGGATATCTGTATATCTGTATATATCTGTAATATCTGTATCTGTACCAGTGACAACAACTAAGGGAAGTGCTGTGTCTCCGACTCAAGAAGTGACACGGACAGCAGAAGAAAATAAACAACCCAACGATTCCCTACTATATCCAAAACCAAAAAAATAAAGCTTTGGCTGTGTCAGCTACAACTAAAATAGCTTTTTTTTAAATATACGTATTGTAATATACGTGTAGTGCTACTCCCGTAGTAGCCGTAGGAACTACTTGTCCAGATCTTGCCAAACTTCAGCCCCCGCAGGCAGGCACACAACAGGCTCATTCACTCCTTCTCCAAAAACAGTCTAGGGCAGGGATATGCAAGTAGCGGACCTCCAGCTGTTGCAGAACTACAACTCCCATGAGGCCATAGCAAGACTCTGACAGCTACAAGCATGACACCCAGAGGCAGAGGCATGATGGGACTTGTAGTTGTGCAACAGCTGTAGGTCCGCTAATTGCATATCCCTGGTCTAGAGGATGTTGTTTTTGTTTTTGTAGAACTTGGAAAAGGATGAGGGTAATGGTGGAATACTCCAAGATGAGAACTGTGAACAACTGAGGACCTATTTCAAAGGAAAAACTGCGCGTATGAATCTTGAAATAAAGACCACAAATAAAAAATACCAAAATGAGTAAAACAAAAACAGTAGTTCTACAAGCTGCAACTCTACTGTGTGATATAGACATAGTCAAACATAATCATATACATAAAGAGTCATATTAACAATTAGAAAATATTAGTGCAAAGACATAATAAAAATTATATAACGCATACAACTATCAGGGCTGTCCCGCCCTTCCTTTCCTGCGCTCAGGTTGCTCAGCTGTCGGTTAATTGCCAGTACTCATCGTTCCACAGTGGCTCACCTGTTGATCATCTCCTGCTCATCAGTCAAGCCCGCAGCCAGTCCCTTCTGGCTATTTAAACTGCCTGGTTCCTTTCTTCACTGCCTTCGCCTTGGTCAACATATTCAGAGACTGTTGTGTTCCTGTTGAGGACGTCAGCCACAACCTGGCTGACGTCCCTTCTGGTTCCTGATCCTGTCTGCTGCCTCTGACTATGCTGATCTCTGGCTTCCTGATTTCCTGGCTTGTTCTGACTACCCGATTTGGCCACTGAACCCTGGCTATGTTTTGACTATGTTTACCAGTTCTACCATTTTTACCATTTTATTAAAAGGTGTGATTTTTACTGCATGTTCTGTCTCTGTCTGTCTCGTGGTTCCTGAGAGCTACAAATGAGTCCAAGTATAGAATCCACAGGGATGCTGCAAGAGTTAATTATTGAAAGCATGGGTAAAGTCCTCCTCATATGTGACCCAAGTAAGTTGTAATACATGCAGTCACATGCATGCATGCATCCATCACCATGTGTAAATTCCGCAGAAGACACCGCCACCTTGGAATGGTAAAAATGCCTGCTTACCAGCTAGAATGGACCGCTAGAATGGACCTTCAGTCAAAAAAGGTCAAAAGCGCTTTTGGCTAAATACCCAACCAGGGCCTCTCAGAGATGTTCCTGCAGGGTTCCCTTGGGCCAAGGTAGAAGTCATCCACCCACACTCTCCATGGTATCATACCAAAAAATAGAAGATGCTCCACATAGTATAAAATCTTAATAGTAATTTATTAAAAATGTGGAATCACACTTACATCAATGTAGAAATAAAACACTAAAACAGTCTTGCTGGTTGGCGTGGAAAAGGCAACCCACACTTTTGGGAACCGCGGTACACAATGACGTCAGCACGTCACACCACCCTATGCATTTTGTCACAGGATGACGTGGTCCAGTGCCAACAAATTTCATGCACGACAATGCCCCCTGCCACACAGCAAAATGGATAAAGCAGTTCCTTGAAGCTGAAAACATTGAAACAATGAAATGGCCAGCCCACAGTCCTGACCTAAACCCAATAGAAAACCACTGGAAAATCCTTGGAGTCAAAGTTATGGCCAAGAAACCCACTACAGTCACTGAACTGTGGAAGAGACTGGAAAAAGAGTGGAACCAAATCACACCAGAGCAGTGTGAGAGACTAGTTATGTCCTGTGGCCACAGATGTGCTGAAGTCATTCAAAGCAAGGGCCTGTACACTTCACACTAATTGTTGGCTGTTGTAACCTTCAGAAATTTTAGTTGCAATCTTTCTGTGCTACAGTCATTGCTGTTCTCTAATTTTGATCCCTGTGTTTTCTACAAAATAAAGTTTTTTTCGTTGGAGTGCCTTGGTTATGTTGAAAAACACTGTTCTATTAGCATGGTATAGCCACATCAAAATTTTCATCAAATGTTGAGCAATGAAGTTTACAATATTTCTGAAAAAAACAAGTGTTCATAAATTGTTCTCTAATTTTGCTCTCCAGTGTAGGTTTTAGCTAACCGTGAGCCCCAGCACTATCCCACTCATTTTATCTAGTGCTGTGGTTCCAATTTTTGGAGAAAGTCAAATATGCTTTGGCTGTAATTTTTTTTGTTATCAAAAAAAGTAAGTTTATTGTACAAACCAGATAATACATATCATCAAGCATACATCAGCAGATAAGACATAGTACATTAGTACATAGCAAATATAAAGGGTATCTCAGAAAAGTAACTACCTGCTGACCGGAATAATGCGTGCATAGATGTGCATAGATATGTAAACCAACATATAGAATACTGAGGGGAGGAGAGGCGGGCTTCATTCGGCTTCCCGATCGCGGCCGGATCGGGTAGCAGCTTTCGTTTTCTGGCTTGTGATAATCGTTTTATATGTAAGTGCAATACTTGGAATAAAATTTATTGGCTTAACTACTACACTATGGAGTACTTCCCCCTTTGTTTTATATTTCTGGGCTGATTGACTGGGCGACCTGAGAGCGGATTGCGCTCTGTGATAGGAGATCCCTAGGGGAACCACTATTGGGGGGGATCGTGAAACCAATGAAATTATCTATGGTTGCTTACAGGGCTGTTGTCGTTCAGCCATGAGGTGAGAGGCTGGGGGGAACCACATCTTTTCACACACCTGAGATTGATTGTCGGCACTGGGCACTTTCTGATGAACTATTTCTTTACACATTCTAATCGGGATTGGCACGATTTGGATTGCATCATATATGGGATCTCTTTATTGAAGATATTGTGTTTGTTTTTTATTTAAGACTCGTTCTGAATTTCTTGGACTTTATTTCTAATATATATTTTTCACACACTTTTGTGGAATCTCTGCATCAATTTTAATATATTTATTTATATGCCTTTGTGGAATTTCTGCATGTCACCTTACGTTTTTTGCTGATTTATTTATTTGATGCTGCACAGATTGTATATTTGCACATTTTATATGTTGAATTATTGTTTATTACCATGTCATTATTTATTATTGTATACACTTATTGATGTTGCACTTGTATACCTGCACATTGGTCTAGTATTCACTCAATTTTTGCGCTCTGTTTGGAGCCTATTTTTTTAGGAATTATAATCTTTTTTTTTCACCTATTATTTCCCCCTCCTGGTAAAAAAATATATTTTCCATCTTTTTGCGAAGCCTCATCTGTAACCCACCGGGGAGTGGGTGTGTTATATTCATTTCTTTGATGTAACAATGGCTCATTATACCTTTAGTTACACAATGTAATGGAAGAGTAATATTAAAACACAATTATTATTTGGATTTTCTTAAATCTCCTGAATACTTGGTTGCTTTACAATCCTAGCTGAATCTATTTGTCTGACTTTAGTAAGCGCCGCATAATTTACAAATATGCTTTGGCTGTAATTTTTTTTGTTATCAAAAAAAGTACGTTTATTGTACAAACCAGATAATACATATCATCAAGCATACATCAGCAGATAAGACATAGTGCATTAGTACATAGCAAATATAAAGGGTATCTCAGAAAAGTAACTACTTGCTGACCGGAATAATGCGTGCATTGATATGTAAACCAACATATAGAATACTGACATGTAGCAAGATCCCAGGCCTCTTTTAATCTAATGAGGACCTTCAGGGCCAAAGATAGCTGACATCCTTCTGTAGATGGTGGGTTGCATGGCATAGTGGGTGTAATGCAAGGTAGATAGATTGGGCGCCAGACACTTCTTGAATGCAAAAGAGATTTAATTTCTCTTAACAGAACTTTGGGAGAAAGGGTTAGGGCCAGGGCACCCTTAGGTAGTTTCAAGATTAATTGGCAGACTCTGAGACTTCAACAGGAGGACAGCCATGCAGGGAAAGGCATCCAGTAAGACACCACATCTGCATTTATAGGAATGCTGTCTCCTATGGCAACAGTCTTTAACAGTTCCTAAAACAAAGTGTAATGCCCCGTACACACGATTGGATTTTCTGCCAACAAATGTTGGATGTGAGCTTGTTGGCGTAAAGTCCAACCGAGTGTATGCTCCATCGAACATTTGTTGTTGGACTTTCCGCCAACAAATGTTGGCTAGCAGGTTCTCACATTTTCCTCCAACAAATATTTGTTGTCGGACTTTCCGATCATGTGTACACAAGTCCGTGGGACAAAAGTCCACGCATGCTCGGAATCAAGTACGAGCCGGAGATAAAACTAGCGTTCAATATGGAGACATCACGTACATCTTGTACATCGCTATGTTCATAATTGTTGGCCAACATTTGTATGACCGTGTGTATGCAAGACAAGTTGGAGCCAACATCCTTCGAACAAAAATCCACGGTTTTGTTGTCGGAAAGTCCGATCGTGTGTACGGGGCATTTCAGTTTCTTCGCATCCACTACAATCACTTCTTGTGGTTCTTCAGCCCATTGAGCTCCCAGTCTTTCTCACTAGACTGGATGATTTACTGCCACTGAATCCCTTGAGCTCCTCCAATCTTCGCTGTAGTATCCTCCTCAAGTGTCACCCTCCCCCCCCCCCGTCTCTCTGCTGGGTCCCTAGCTTGGCACTCAAGATACTTCTCAAGCTTCACCCCACTGGCCTGCTCGGTCCCTGGCTTGACACACAAGGCTGCTCTGCAAGTGTCACCTCCACTGGCTGGGTCCCTGGCTTGATACCCACTGAAGTTTCCCGATTCATCACCATCCCCGGTTGGTGAGAATGCTGCTCCTGTACTTGCTTCAGCTACTCATCGTGGTCCCTGGTAATAAGCTGGGAGGTTCCTTAGTGGCTACAGCTTCCCCTCTACCTTTGACCGCGACAGGTTCTCCGGCCGACAGAACCGTCACTTCTGGTTGGACTGCAAGCCACAATCCCAAACCTGCACTGCCCTCTTGCTTCTGGACAGGCCTTCAGACAGCCTAGCAGCCAGATGTGCCCGGGGTAGGCCCAATCTCCGGCCTAGCAGCCCGTGCAAAACAACCCACGTCCACCCAGACAGCCATCCAGGTGGCACAGAACACCGATCACCTGACTCCACCCAAGTTTATAGGTTCTCCCATCAGGCCAAGGGATATAAGAAAACCCCTGTCCATTGGCTGGGATACCTAATATCCCCATAATCTGACCTTGCATTGCCTTTTTCATATCAAATGCTACCAGGTACCCGGCCACCTAGCAGCAGAGAGAAGTGCAGCAATTACAGACTTAGAGTGAAATCAATTGATCCTCAACAATTAGCCAAGGCAGCTATACCTGGTAGGTAAATTTAGGAGCAACCCTGCCTAAACCCCAGGGTGCTACAGACATATTCATAATGACATAGCTTGAAAGAAAAAAAAAACTTAAAACTCAACAGAACCAAACCCTGAGAGCCCCGAGGGTTAGGCAAGAACAAGTATGACCTACCAGGTCAAGGATACCATGGAGCTCCAATACCTATACAGAATGACAAAATTTACTAAAATCCTAAAAGTGGTCTACCCCTAAAGAAGTCTGTCCTTTATCATCTGACTTGGTGCAAGACCTGGACATCTAGCCATGGTTGCCACATGGAGTAGAATTTATGAGAAACATTTCTTTGTTGATATGCCAACTTTTCTCGTATCAGCAGTTTATTGACTTGTTCCTTTCTGGTAGGCACCCTGGAGACAATCCAATATTGAGCAATGAATTTACTAACAGAATATAACAAAATTAAAAATGCAGTATGAGCTTGTGGAGTTAAGGACTCTTCTTTCAAGGCACCCAACAGACACCCAACAGACACAGCTCTCGGAATGTAAAACATGAACACTTGGGAAATCGTATCCAGGACCTCAGTCCAGTAACAAAAATGTTTAGGGGATCTCCAAAGCATGTGGCCAAGGTCACCGTGATCACGCTCACATTTTGGGCATAAAGGGGTACTCCGTTTCCCCCATCCATGTAATTGGACTGGTGTTCTGTAAACTCTGTAATAAATGGGTGAGTTTTTGAGAGGCCAACAACAAACTAATTAAGAAGGATGGCATAACCTCTGGATATCACCTTTCTTGTCTCTCTCCAAAAGAGCCTTCTGGATCAAAGGATGATCAGTTAGAAAGAGCCGAGAGTGCTGTGATTGTGCTTGAAGGGCATGCCTCGCTTTGCCTGTTATTTTTTCAATAGTACAGTCATCCTATGAAAAATATCTACATTTTAATTACCTGCCCTGAACTGGTCTTATCAAGTACTCAATAGATTTACCATGGTGGTTTGCATACAACCATGTGTGCTTTTTACTTTATGGATCTTCTATCATTTTATACATTACATATACCTTCATATACCTACTAGACTTAAATCCATTAAAGTGGTTTCAAAGGCAAGACATTTTTTTACCTTATTGCATTCTCTGAATTCGGGTAAAATATCCCTGTAAATGAGCACGTTCAGGCATCCATCGTAAACTGAGGGTGTATTTCTGCTCCCATGTTAGCATAGGAGAACTGCATGCTGACTAAATTGCACTGTTACTCATGTGGATTCAGCATCCCTCATGGCTGGAGGCCAAACTGTTTCAATAGGCCCCACATACAGAAGGTTATTTTCCTGTTCACCAGCCAGGGATACCTGTCCCAACACTGAGTACAGAGACATTTTGAGAGACACACAATTGTGAGTCTCTCCACAAGCTCTTCACTGCACACTTTTACATCTTGTCACGTTCAGCCTGAAGGTAAAGAGGGAAGTCACCACACTTAATTTGCAAGGCCTTGCACATCTGTTCGACCCAGTCTCTTAGAAGGGGGCACTAAGTGCCAAGCCACACTACCTACAGAACCTCTGACACCGGCCACCACCACTCCCACTCTGGCTGCTCCTCCTTCCTAGTACTCCTTACTTCATAACCCAAAGGATTACCCTGTAATTGTACACTTTTCTCCCCAGTTCACCAATACACTGTAAAAGCACTCTCCCGCACTCTCTTCAAAAGTAATTCAGACCAGACAACATCTTTTAAGCAGTAACTTCCTTTACTGAATAAAGGCTGGGTGACTCACAGAGGCAGCTCTCCGGTGTCTTTCCTGGATCTGAAAGTTTGAAGAAACTTCTAGAAGTTAGTGGGCAAAGGCAAGGAGGGTTGATCTGCATACTTGAGGGACTTGGCCTATCCCCAGGCAGAATGTCCTGACAAGGTGGCTGAGTCAGCTCTTAAATATGGTAAGGCCATGCTAGCAGGGGAGTTGGTTGGAAGATGGAGTGCTGAGGAGGCTGTCGGTGGTCTAGGAGGGATCTCCTAGGTCTAGGGGGGTCTCTACCTCCAGTCTGGGCTCCGGCTGGCTTAGGAAGACCAATTACAGCATCACAGTTTGCCTAGGAGTCTTGCCTGAGAGCAGTGGGAGCAAAGGGGACACAGTGAGTACATCAGCACACCCAGGGATTTACAAAGGGAGAGACTGCCACATGTAGCAAGCTTTTTAAAGGACAGCGCTGTGCGTAACCCTTTTACCTTTGCCCTGGGAGATCTTCAGAGCAGCCAGGAGGGCTGGTAGTGCTTGCAAGCAGTAGAGCTGGGAGCAGTTCTACATTAGGAGAGAGAACACACTCCTGCATGCAGTTTGCCTAATTTTTGTGCTATTTCCAAGAGGGGCTGAGAGCTCCTAGTCCGTAATGGACTTTTGCTACTGATCCACTAAGGACTGTGTGAGTAGAGGAGGTAAAGCAGTTCAGGATCTTTTGTACAGAAGGAAGTTGTCTGCTTTTTGTCGTTCTTTGATTCAAGCTGGGCATCCCATAAGTCCCTTCACCCATCCAAATTGTTACCCCCTAATAAAACATCAAAAACAAAGCCAAGCGACTGACTTCTTGTATTTGGATGCAAGTGGAGAATGCGTTTTGCCTGGCTGCGCAGGAGCAGGGGAGTCTGTCACCAGCAGCCTCTGCAGGGGTTGTGCTACAAAAGCGTGCAAGGAGCCCAAACATACTTATTGTAAGAGTCCACGGCTTACTATGCATGCACCAATGGCGCATTGCCGCAAGAGGAAATCCGTGCCAACTGAGGATGCGCCAAAGACGCCTCAGGGCGCCAACCCGCACCTGCGCAGAAGACTTTCTGGAAAAGGGCAGAAAAATGCCCAGGACGTGCACAGGAAGTGACCTCAACCTGATGGAAAAAGGCGGGAAAATACCCAGGAGGCACACAGGAAGTGACACCAACCTGATGGAAAAAGGTGGGAAATTCCCTGGAGGCGCACAGAAAGTGACCTCAAACTTCCCTATATAAGCCCAGCCCAGACACTGACAAATTGCTGGATTATCTTCAGTCCCCCCTTGTTCCTGTGCTAGTGTGTGATTTGTCTGAACCTGTTGTGACCTGGAAACCTATTTGACTACTCTTGATTGCTGCTTGCCATTGACCTCATATTTGTACCTTAACCATTCCATTTCTTTAGTAAAGGGATGGTGAACCCGCGCAGTGGAAATAGAGGTCTATTGGTGAGATTTATGGAACTGCTGCCGCCCAACAAGCAGTCACCATAAATGGGGACAGCTGAGTTGATTAGTGTGATAGAAGGGTCTGGCGCTGTTCCTTTAATTAAATAATACCCTACCTGCGTATAGGTTTCTGAAACAAGGCATATAAATATAAGGCATATAAATATAAATTCCTAGGTGTAAACAAAAACGTGCCGGTATCAGATAGTGATATACTTAAAATATTGGTAAATATTGTACAATTATAAATGATACACAAGCTGTAAATATATAAAAAATATTGGTGATATCAAATCCCATGCATGGTGTTGCTGATCCCATGCATGGGATTTGATATCACCAATATTTTTTATATATTTACAGCTTGTGTATCATTTATAATTGTACAATATTTACCAATATTTTAAGTATATCACTATCTGATACCGGCACGTTTTTGTTTACACCTAGGAATTTATATTTATATGCCTTATATTTATATGCCTTGTTTCAGAAACCTATACGCAAGTAGGGTATTATTTAATTAAAGGAACAGCGCCAGACCCTTCTATCACACTAATCATTCCACTTCTTTGCCCCTTTTGTACTCAGCTGCCAGATTGGAACCGACCCCGGCTTGGATCTCGACCATTCTTCTTCTGATTAACCCTTTTATGCTTCGCTGCCCAACTAGACTTGACCTCGCGTCGGATCTGGGACTAAGGCTTGCACGGTGCTCCACACCCTTGGCACCCCTGCCTGCCACTCGGTGTCCACCAAGTCTCTGTCTCCATCTCCAGAGGCTTTAAGGACCCGAGGTGCAAGGGAGGCCTTTGGTCTCACATCAGGTACGTGGCCCTCGTGACACTTGTTTAATTTTGCCTTCCAATTAAAAAGAGACAACTGACAAAAGAAGTTTAGGTCTTTGTGTACTGCATTTTTGAAACAGTCATTTTGCATTATATCAAAACAATATTTAGCCTTTGCCAATAAATACACCAAAAATCATGTACATTTACACCACAAGGTAAAGGATATAAAAGACAATATTATTTCTACTGAGTCATGGATTGCTGTAAATAAATTAGGACTGCCTCTATAGATTTTGCTTAATTGGTTTTCCCCGGATGCACATCCCCAGTGTGTCTTCGGTGCCTAATAAATATAATGTAATTTCTAACATGCAAACCCTTGAATGCTAAAAGCATACCAACACCCGCCGTACTTGCTTTTTGTCATAAATTATTCTTCCAAATTTTTCTGTTTTAGTCTCTAAAAATTTGTGATTTTGTTTTAATTCCATAACATTTTTATTAAATGCTACATGTGTGATTTTTTTCCTTCTTGCTTCTCTTTTTTAACATAAAAGTTTCTGGTGCTTTTAAAAAAAAACATCAGACTGAGTTTTGTTATTCAGTGGTTCTTTTTTTTATTTCAAACTAAATTGGATGATATTTACATATATATATAGACTATATTATTAATCTACTTTTTTATATCAACTCAATTTAAATTTGAAAAAGACCATTTACAGTAGTATAAGTTTAGTTCAGTATATTTTGTAATGTCTTTGCGTACATACATTCACAGTGGTTTCTGTTCAATTTTTTTCCTTTTGTATAACATACTTATAGTTAACTAAGTGGAGTTATTTTAAATAAGGGGCATATCTAGGTTAGTAGCCATTGCTTTTAGTTTAATTCAAACATTCAAAATTTAAGTTCGAAACTTCAGGTGTTTTAAATCTGTTATGTGCAAAATACGACTAAAACTAAAACAATTGAGATGACTAAAATACGACTAAAACTAAAATGGCATTTTAGTCAAAAGTCTATGACCAAAACTAAATTGAAATTTGATGTCAAAATTAACACTGGTCTGTTATGCATGTTCAATCCTTAATACCATAAATAATAACATATTCGATTTTTCACTTTAGCAGTAAATAATGAGTTGTAAAGAAATGCTTAAATAATGCATTACAATTTAACTACACCC
This sequence comes from Lithobates septentrionalis, assembly GCA_037952835.1. NCBI lineage: Eukaryota > Metazoa > Chordata > Amphibia > Anura > Ranidae > Lithobates > Lithobates septentrionalis. The sequence goes on from JBBDGP010004616.1 coordinate 119,625, forward strand.
ATTAGATTTTAGACGACTAAAATACGTTTTAGTTGACTAAAATGATTTTAGTCGAATAAAATGCAGTGGAGATTTAGTCGGCTAAATATGGCTAAAACTAAAACAATTGCAGAGGACTAAAATGGGACTAAAACTAAAATGCCATTTTAGTCAAAAGACTTATGCCGCGTACACACGGTCGGACTTTCCGACGGGAAATGTTGGATGTGAGCTTGTTGTTGGAAAGTCTGACCGTGTATATCCTCCATCAAACATTTGCTATCTCAATTCCCGCCCACAAATGTTTGAGAGCAGGTTCTCAAATTTTCCACCAACTTCACTTTGCTGTTGGAAAGTCCAAGCGTGTGTACACAAGTCCGTCGCACAAAAGTTCACGCATGCTCGGAATCAAGCAGAAGAGCCGCACTGGCTATTGAACTTCATTTTTCTCGGCTCGTCGTACGTCTTGTACGTCACCGCGTTCCCACGTTCATAATTGTTGGCCAACATTTGTGTGACCGTGTGTATGTAAGACAAGTTTGAGCCAACAACCTTCGGAAAAAAATCCAAGGTTTTGTTGTCGGAAAATCCGATCGTGTGTACGCGGCATAAGACTAAAATTAAATCAAAAATTGCTGCCAAAATTAACACTGCCTGTCAGGTAGGCCATATGGGGCACACATGATTTCTAACAGCAGCCCTGCTAACGCCAAGCAATGTTTATTGCAGAATTTTGAGGATTCACTTGGATTTTAAAGCACTGGCGAAGGATTTATTCATATATCACCCAGGAGGTATTACATAATTTTTTCCTTACATGTAATTTGCACACATGAGAAGCCACAATACATTGATAGACATTTGTTTTGTTTTTTTGTTTACCATACAATCATTTGTATCTTCACAGGTCAGATGGATGAGTGGATGACCACTAAAAATGAGAGTTCTTTGGATGATTTTTTTTTGCTGGGGTTTTCAAAGGGCTTGATCATGTGTTCACTTATAATTGGCGTGACCTATGCAATTATTGTAACTGGGAATATAGCTGTTTTTATCATCATTCGTGTTGATAGCCATCTTCAGACTCCCATGTACTTTTTTTTGAGTTGCCTATCTTCATTAGATGTCTGTTATGCATCTATTACTCTTCCCATGATGTTGGCCAATGCCTTAACTGGCAACTCAAAGATTTCCTTCAGCAGCTGCTTTATGCAGATGTATTTCTTTGTTTCTTTTGGAGGAGCTGAAAGTCTTCTTTTAGCTTCCATGGCCTATGACCGATATGTGGCAATATGCAACCCATTCCGATATATACTTATAATGAACAAGGAGTTCTGCCCATGTTTGGTGGCAGGCTGCTGGTTCTTAGGATTCGGGAACTCCATGCTTCACACCTTAATGACTTTGAAATTGACTTTCTGCAGAGAACGGCGCATAAACCATTATTTCTGTGACGTTATTCCCATGTTGGAAGCTGCTTGTAGCAATACACAGAGTAGTCAAGTGGTACTTCATGTAGACACCGTTCTTCTTGGATTGACAACTTTTTTAATTGTGATTATTTCTTATGTATGGATCATCTCTGCCATACTGAAAATCCAGTCTTCCGCTGGAAGGAGGAAAGTCTTCTCCACTTGCTCGGCTCACCTTATTGTTGTCATAATATTCTTTATAACTGGAAGCTTCAGTTACAATAGCCTGAAATCTGGAGATTCCATTGACGAGATCCGAGTCTCATCTATTGTTTATAGCGTTTTTCCTCCATTGCTGAATCCTGTTATCTACTGCCTGAGGAACAAAGAAGTAAAGATGGCTTTCAGAAAAGCATTTGTAAAAAGCTAAAAGTTAGTTTTAGGCTGCATTCACACCTAAGCATTTTCAGCTTGTAAAAAAAGGCCTGGAAAAAAACACCTGAAAAATGCCCAACAAGCAAAATCCAATTGATTTCAATGGCACCTGTTCACATCTGAGCATTTTGTCACCTGAAGCAAAACTCCTGAAAAACGCCTGAAGCTCAAAAAAGTACATGAGCTTCTTTTTGGGCAGATTACAGGCATTTTTCAGCTTTTTACATTGGTGACCTTTTGACCCGTACAAAATCGCGGCAAAAAACGCTGTAAAAACACGCGACTTTCTGCCTGAAAATTAAACGTTCAGGTCTGAATGCAGCCTAAAAGTGATGCTAAACACACACAGTGGGGGGGGGGGGGGGGGGGGGTTGTGGCTTGGATGCACATGTGAGCAGACGTGCCTCACATAGGCCCTGGTATCCTGCTGTAATTTATCCTTATTGTGAGTACATTCCCCTGCACAAATTGACCAGACACTTCACTCCCGGCATGGAGCAACCCCTACTGCAAATCCAGGTCAAAAACTACCCAAGGCAGGGATGACAAAGAGCCAGGAGGAGAGCCTGCATGCCGAGCGGCAGATCCAGCATGGCAGACCCCCGCTCCACCAGCGCACAACGAAGGAGTTCGACCGCATCCATGTTGGAGAAATATGCCCCTGATCCAGGCAGTCAGAAGCCAACACAGCAGCCCCACACATCCTATGCAGCAAAAACGGCAAACAGCCCCACTGCGAAACATCATCACACTGAACAGCATGCAGCAGAGAAAATGGCATCGGCAGCACATGGCACCGCAGTGAGTACACACTTATCTCCCCTCCCTCCTCCTGGTATAGCAGACCCCTCTGACCCTGAGCATAGAGAATGTTCTCTGCAAGACATACTTACTGCAGTCCATACCTATAGTTCCTCACTCACTGAACTATCCACAGAAGTTAAAAGTATGAAAGAAGGTATACTGCATATTAGACATGACATGCAGAAGATCAGAGAAAGGGCAACTGCTTTGGAGGGTAGGGTGAGCACTATAGAGGATGAGTTGCCTCCACTTTTGCAAGACGTTCGCATGAATACTGCTAAAATGACAGATACAGCGGCCAGAGTTGAAGACATGGAGAACAGGCTGTGAAGGAGTAATCTCTGTATAGGTGGCATGCCTGAAAAATCTGAAGAGAGAAACCCTGTCGATTTAATTGAAACCTGGCTGGCTGACACATTTGGTAAAAACAACCTCACTCCAATTTTCTCAGTCGAAAGGGTTCACAGGGTGCCTTCTCGCCCTCGGCCACAGGGGGGCAATGATAGACCCTTTCTATTGAAACTTTTACACTACAAAGATAGAGATATCATCCTTCGACTAGCCAGACAAAAAACTAACATGGAAATACAAGGCACCAAAGTATCCATATATCCGGACTTCTCAGCAGCAGTCCAAAAACAAAGGTCCAGATTCATTGACGTAAAGAAACACCTGCGAGCAATACCAGTGATGTATTCCATGCGTTACCCGGCCAAACTACGTGTAGTAGCAGACGGTACTATGCACTTCTTTGAAAATCCACCTATGGCTACCAATTGGCTGGATCGTCACGAGTGACACCTGCAAACCGCTGCTCGAGAGGATGGCCCAAAGTAGAATCAAGCATAACCCTGCCTGTAAGTAAGTAGCAGCAATTCCTTCAGTGATAATCGTGACATGCAAGCCTCCGTACTTTCAATCCCATCAGGCCTTGCATCAGCTTCCTCCAACCATTTCCTCTCCTTTCTATGAAGCAAGTACATCTGCTGCTAAGCTCTACGCTAGCCATCCGGATCCATCTTCGTGATCTACAGAGAGCACTAGATCTCCTTTATATATTTTACATGTCATGACTGCAAGAGTATCTATTGCTGAAGTTTGACCGGGATCTGCATACACCACTCCCTGCTTTTATCCCTGTGAGGGAACTGCTGATTTGACCTGACTGATTAACTCAGGGGTCCATCTGTAGAGGTGAGCGGCTTGTGCTACCGAAGGTGGAGGTCCATGTCACTACAGTCACATAATCAGCTATTGCATGTCACGATTATCACTGAAGGAATTGCTGGACTTGAATTGGATTTAATCTTTTTATGGACATTTATTGATTGTTTTATTTTATTTAAGATTTCTTATGTGCTGTACTGCCTTCTCTATTTATGTCTTTTGGGATTTGATACATTTTTCCCCCAGTACTACAGCTGCTTTTAGTTAGGTTGTACGGTTCGCGCTGGTCGACTTTGTTTGTATTTGTAAGTAAGTAGCAGCTTGTGTACTTGGCTTCAACTCAAGAGGTCCTAGCCCTCGCTTGTCCCCCCCTCGCGTAGCACTGCGGGGCACATTTGGAAGGCTTTCCAATGAGAACTTCCATCTTCTCGGTTGGAAGACTGTTCTTTTTCTTTTTCTTCTTTTGTTATTGTTTTTCAGCCCTGGTTGGGAGGGCTGTATCTCTACAGATTATACTCCAGCACTACTATGCCACACGACTCTACGGAGTGGAACGACTGATGCCAGTCACATGAAGTGCCCCCTACACAAGAGATGCCAAGATGTTCTGCCTGATAGGGCCTACGGGCCCCTCAAACACTGTCCGGACCCACCCGGGCCTGGGAACATCTACACACTTAATTTTCTTTTAAATGGGTAAACAGGTAGATTCCATTCTCTCCTAGGACTTTAGAGGCATGCAGGACCGCAAAAAGAGAACTGCAATGTTCACCTTTCTCTCACATCAGATTTCAGCTGTTGTATGCTTACAGGAAGCTCACCCTACTAGTGATACTACTAATTTAATGCATATGTCTAAATACCCTGTACAATATTATTCCGTGCACACCAGGTACTTTGGAGGGGTTAGTATATTGTTTTCCAGGACTGCCTTATTCACTAAACTAGATGCCCAAGTGGACTCTGAGGGCAGATTTATTTTTCTAATGGGTATGTGGGAATCCCATGTCTGTGTATTTGCTAATGTGCATGTACCCCCACCATTTACATTGACAGTGCTACAATGTTTCTCTAGGTTTTTGGCTAAACATTTACAACTCCCAGTATATGTCCTAAGCGACTTTAACAGTGCACTGGATACCTCACTGGATGTTCACAAAAAATACTGCTCACAGGGCCCCAGAACAATTACTACATTAGCCAAATTTATAGTGGAGATTGGGTTGGTGGACCTCTGGAGATTTCCTCTTAAGGCTCAATTCTCTTGCCACTCATTGACACATTCTATGCTATCACGAATAGATTTTGCATTGGGGAATGTCATGACCCATGGTTATAACCCAGAGTGACATACCTAGCCAGGGGCCTATCTGACCATTCCCCAGTGCAACTTAACTTGCATCTCCGTGAGGTCAGCCTGCCTGTCCATTGGAAACTAAATCCATTCTGGCTTCAATTATTCACCGATACTGAACGTATGCAGGCTCATATCAGAAATTTTTTACTGGATAACAAGTCTTCAGCCCCTTCAGGGGTGTTTTGGGATACTCTAAAAGCTTTCATTATTGGTATGTGCATTAAAGAAATAGCTACAATTAAAACCAAAAGTAGACAATGGGCCAAGGATGCCAGCCTAGCTGTAGATAGAGCCGAAGAAACATTCCTGCAAGCCCCTACACCTGATCATGAGAGGCAATGGATAGATGCACAAAAACTTTACCGCACTATACATCAACAGCAGGCTGATAATAAGCATTTCTTTACCTCTCAAACATATTTTGAAGAGGATGAGAAAACTGGCCATATGCTGTCTATGATAGCCAGATCCCAACATCCTTCACAGGTCATACACAGATTAGCGATATCTCCTATGCGAGTGGTTACAGATACCCGTTCCATACTGAAGGGGTTCTGTACCTTCTTCCAGACATAAAAAACAATTACGGTAAATGCACCTCTCACCCTTGAGGAGCTACAACTCGCACTGGCCACGTTCCTGAACTCAAAGGCCCAGGAAATGATGGCTTACCAATTGAATCATCCAAAAAATTTGGAGGCATACTCTTGCCCAAGCTACTTCATACGCTTACCGATGCTTACTCCCTAGATTCTTTGCCGAGATCTATGTATGAGGCGGTGGTGGTAGTTATATTGAAGCCAGGGAAAGATCCTGATAAACCTGAATTCTACTGACCCATTTCCCTGCTGAATACTGATCTAAAATGACTTACAAAAGTCATTGCCATGAGACTCTCCAAGGTGGTGACCAAACTTGTGCACCCAGACCAATCCGGATTCATATCTAATAGATCCACGGCAAACAATCTTCATCACCTATATCTGAATATGCAAGTCCCCACCGATAACCAGGGTCAGAGAGCTATCCTCTCACTCGATGCCGCTAAGGCTTTTGATAGTGTTGAATGGAATTACTTATAGCGGGTATTGGAAAAACGCAACCTGGAGGAGGTCATTATTTCATGGATCAAACTACTATATAAAGCACCAAAAGCATGTATCAGAATTGATGGAACAGAAAAGGAAGGTTTCCCCACTTTGGGGTTTTTAGGCAGCACAATAACGGATATAGACACAAGTATATGAAAAAAAGTATAACAATTTTATTGGATAATGGTAGACCATCAAAGTTAAAAACTGTGAGCTTCAGTGGGAATTAATTTAAAAGAATAAGCTGAACATACATAAGCAGACATTTGTTCATAATCATAATTTAAGTCATGAACATTAAACCTGACGCGTTTCAACCCCTACAAATGGGGTCTTCTTCAGAAGATCAGTCTGCTGGAGAGAACACGAAAATAGAGTTGATATACATATACATGTTCCATTCGTATGAGTATAGTATAGACTACATTGGCTACGCAATACTTTAATACAGTATCAGAATTAATAACACCCTATCCTCATCCTTTGATCTGTACAGGGGCACAAGACAAGGTTGTCCCCTGTCCCTTCTACTATTTGCCCTTGCAATAGAGCCCCTAGCTGCAGCCATTAGGGGGAACTCTGAAATCTGTGGGTTTAAACGAGGCTTACTAGAAGACAAATTGGCATTATACGCAGATGACGCGCTCCTTTTTTTGGGAGACACATCTGCCTCACTGATAAACCTTATGGAACTAATTCACAAATCTGGGACCTTCTCTGGGTTCAAAGTAAACTGGGACAAATCCAACCTACTACCCTTAGAGCTTCTTGTGGCGCCCCTGCCCCGGATAGCAGAACAGATTCAGGTGGTGGATACCTTCCTGTACTAAGGCATAGTTTTACACCCCAATTTAGATCTCTATATCAAACTTAATATACACTCATTAATTTAAAAATTTCAGGAAAAAACAGATGGATTAAACTATCCCCTTTCCGTAGTTGGCCGCTGTAACTTAATAAAAATGATCTGGAATCCACAACTCTTGTATACACTCCACAATGTACCCATCTGGATCCCTATCCATGTGTTTAAAAGGTGCAATACTACCTGCCGCACATTGATATGGAGGAAACAGGTCCCACGTATTAAGTTGGAAACCCTCCAAGAGGCAAAGGACTCGGGTGGCCCCCAACCCATTGTATTACTTGATAGTGGCTCAAATGCAGCACTTAACGGGCTGGCTGTGCCCTGAGTCCTCTGATCCTATTAAAAACATCATATGTGCACAGCTATCTGGTGATGACCTTGTGGAATGCATAGAAGCAGGAGAAATGGTGTTTTACCATCCTACCCTACCTTGACACTCATAGACAGAGTATGGAATAAAGCCAAACAACATTTCCGCTATATGGGCTATAATAGCTGGTCACATATTTGGAATAACAGAAACTACCCAGAACTAGGTAAACTACAGGGATTCTCAGCCTGGGCTAGAAATTGGGGTGTGTACTTTTCACAGTTATACCATAGAGGACACCTGCAAGACTTCCAATCGCTGCATGAGGAATTCAGTCTGCCAAATACACTATTCTTCCAATATTTGCAACTTAGGCACGCCTTATCGGCACAAACTGCAGTGTCTAACCGGGAACTAACTAGACCACACAACACTCATGCACCTGCTTACATCATCATCCCAAAAGGGACAAAAATCCTCCTTATATGGCTCTCTCATATGTAAAGTATCTAAAGCGATGTCGCTAAACTGTAGAACCGGCTGGGGGGAAGATATAGGACATCTTTCGGATGAGGAATGGACCACTGTACTAGATAATGTACGCAAAGTGTCACTATCCTCATTTCAAAGACTTATCCAACTGTTTATCATCCACCGCACCTACCGTACACCCGAGAAGCTGCACAAGTGACATAGAAGGGATGACCCGCTTTGTCCCCCGTTGTCTGGTGGACAATGGCACACTAGTACACATGCTATGGAAATGTCCAAAATTACAAAGATATTGGACCACAGTGATGAGTACTATTAATAGGATATGGAACCATAAACTTGACAGTGACCCTAAACTCTGCTTACTGGGCTGGTTAGATAAAGAACAATATACACCCCACACCTATTTAGCTATCACCAGGGCGCTATTTATAGCTAGAAAACGTATTGCCAGAAAATGGCTGTCGGTCTTACCCCCTACACACACAGAATGGATCAACTGCCGTAAACGATTCTCTTATAAGGGAGCAATTGACCTACAAACATTGAGGTAGCACAAGGAAATTTGAAACCATATAGGATGCTTGGCTAGAAGTTCCTGGCCTGGCTCCTCTATGCCTAGTTCAAAACAAAATCATAGGAGGCAAAACAACTACGTCATCCACTTTTCTATGGGGAAAAAAAATGTAACATTGTAGTATTTGGACCTGCAGTGGCTCAATACATCGGTTTGTTATACCCAACAGTTGATAGTTAAAAATGCTGTGAACCACTCCCCGCTGTTTAGGGGTAAGGGGCACTCTCACACCGCTCATTGACCCTGCTTGGGGTAGGGAACGGAGTTGAGAGGTAGGATATAATGAGGACACACCCAAAATATAAAAATACTTAAGAACTACAGAATGAACAATACTCTCTTATCTTTAAGCAATGCTTCTTTATTTTACATGTACTGTTGCATCTTATACAATGTAAAAGCATACATTATTCGCCTGGACGGCCAAATACAAATGGATAAGCCTGTGTCCTCCCAGATATTCGATACGTTTGTTGTAAACTGAAAATGGTTTGTTTTCAATAAAAAGTATATGATTTAAAAAAAAACACACACAGTGTAATTTACATTGTCCCCTCTACTTCTGTATGTGGATGATAGCACTGTAATTATTTTAATTTAAAAAAAGTCTAAGTACCCTTTTTCCTGATCGATATACAGCTGTCACATGACCCAAATCTTTCCCAGCCTGTCTGCAGGGAAACATAAGCAGGAGGAGCTTCTAGTCCCCTGCTGCTGGTCACATGTTTAAAAAAAAAAAACAGCCTTTGGTATACAATAAAAATAAATAATTAATATCAATAAACTGTTTTAAATTGTCATACAATTATATAATTGAAATCAAATCTTTATTATTTTTTTGGCAATAACATAGTGTGGGCCGATTTCTGCCAGTCACAGTCTGTGTCACGCCCATCCAGCCTGTGTCTTAGAATAATGGGGCATACACACGGTCGGACTTTTCGGCTACAAAAGTCCGACGGACGCTGACGGACCAAATCCGGCGGACAATCCGATCGTGTGTGGGCTTCCCCGGACTTTCAGCGGACTTTTCCAGTCGCAAATCTTACGGACTTTAGATTTGGAACTTGCTTCAAATCTTTACGTCGTAACTCCACCGGACGCAGAAATCTGCTCGTCTGTATGCTAGTCCGACGGACAAAAACCCACGCTAGGGCAGCTATTGGCTACTGGCTTTCAACTTCCTTATTTTAGTCCGGTGTACGTCATCACGTACGAATCCGTCTGACTTTTGTGTGATCGTGTGTAGGCAAGTCCGTTCGTTAAAAAGTCTGCCACAGGTTCGCCAAAAGTCCGTCGAAAGTTTGTTGGACGGGCTGTCGGACTTTTGTAGCCGAAAGGTCAGACCGTGTGTACGCCCCATTAGAGGAAGGTGAAGCCTCCGTCAATCTACATGTAATATCCCAACCTCATGGTGTTTAGCTGGTTAGTGGGCACAGATGAGGAGGGAGTGGGCTGTCTTTTACCACTGTGTATACACCTACATGTGTCACTCTATAGTCACATGGACTGCTCAGATGCGATAGGGAGAAAATGCTCAGCATAGAACTCACTGAAAAATGAGCATGTGCAGAGCTGCTAACACTGCTCTGCAAAATTCCTAGCTGAAAGGCAGCACTTGTGGGCACTGGTGGACATCGCTGGTGGGCTCTGGTGGGCATCACTGATGGGGCTTCATTGATAGACATTGCACTGATTATCACTGCAGATCCCCTCTGTCGGAGTGAGTAGAGGAAAGCCGATAACCGTAACTTCCTAATTTCACTGTGATCAGCCTACGTCATAGGCTCTTCACCGTGATCAGAGATGCGGTGTGTCTGAGCGACACACCACTGATCGCCATGCTGCGCACCCTCGGGGGTGCGCACAGGTGGCATTTTCTGAAGGACATCATATGATGTCCAGTCAGAACGAGAGAGCCACCGCCTGGCCGTCATTTTATTATAGGCCAGACGGGAGAAGCCCCAGTTAGGGTATAACACTTGTTTTTTGTTTTTGTTACAGTAGATGTAAACCCTAACTGAATGACATTTATTCTGCTAAAGCACTGTGTAAACAGTTTTAAAATAAAACATTTTACCTAGCAATTCTGTGCTGCTAATCTCCTACAATCTCTTTGTAGCCACTTCATTTCTAATGGTCATTTCTGCTGCTTCATCCCAGGACACCACTTCTTTTTCCAGACCCCCATCCTCTGAGCCCAGGGCCTCATGCAGTAGGATCACATTGAACAGGCAGGCATCTTCTGCTTTCAGACCTTATACTGTATAAGCACATGTAAAGAGCTTCTAGGCCCCTGGCCTAGTCACTCAGCTGCTCCTTGCACACCCTCCCCAGGCCGGAGCCCGGGGAAGAGAGAGCTCGCATGGTCCTCCCAAAATATTTATGCTCTCCCCCAGCATGCACCAGAGGTATTAAGCCTCCTACTGGTTGGCTAGGGGATACATAAATATTCATAATTGAGGACTCATGCACAACGGGTATTTAAAATGCCATTTTTAAGGGTTCTTGATGGGTTTTTTCTCCCTCTAAAAGCTCTTCTATGTTAGCCTATGTGTCCTTACACACATAGGCATTTAATGGTGTTTAGTGGCAGGAGTATTTAGAGATAGGAAAAGAAACAGTGCCAACAAGTTCAAGAGGAGCATTTTGACGTAAACCCCCCCCCCCCCAAAAAAAAACGCCTGAATGCATTTAAACCTACTTTAGAGATTGAGTGTTTATTCATTCCAGTGGCCAGAATAAATTAGTTAGTTATTATATTATGGAATGAATTAACACCCAGGCGCTTGACACACCTAAATGTACCTAAACTTGTTTGCAAAATGCAGCTTATGGGATGTTTTTAATGCTGCATTTTTCTCCACAGGAGCAAAGGTATCCAGGGGAGGAAAAAAAAATCCTGTGTGCATGAGACCCAAATGTGTCATCTCACATTATTGCCTGTGACACCTACTGGCAGCACAGAGAAATCACAGCTGAGTTTAGGGGAAAAACCAAATGAACAAAAAGACTATAAATCAGCTGGCTCTGGTAATGGAAAAGCCAAGAGTTATGCCGCGTACACACGGTCGGACTTTCCGGCATACTTGGTCCGGCGGACCAGAGTGTGCCGGACAATCCGCCCGTGTGTGGGCGCCGGCGGACTTTTCCGGCGGACTTTTTCCCAAAAGCCCGCCGGACCTAGATTTGAAAAAAGTTTTAAATCTTTTCGCCGGACTCAGTTTCGGGCGGAAAGTCCGCTCGTGTGTGTGCTGGTCCGACGGAAAGCCCGCTCGTGTGTATGCTGGTCCGACGGACCAGATACGACACGAGGGCAGGGCATTGCATCTCGCGCTCGCTGCAAAAGGAAAAACAAATTTTCCTTTTGCGGCGAGCGCGGGGCATACCAGGCCCTTAGGTCTGGTATGGATTATAAAGGGGAACCCCCCTACGCCGAAAAAACGGCGTGGGGTCCCCCCTAAAATCCATACCAGACCCCAATCCGAGCACGCAGCCTGGCCGGTCAGGAAAGGGGGTGGGGACGAGCGAGCGCCCCCCCCCTCCTGAACCGTACCAGGCCGCATGCCCTCAACATGGGGGGTGGGTGCTTTGGGGGAGGGGGGCGCCCTGCAGGGGCCCCCCCACCCCAAAGCACCTTGTCCCCATGTTGATGAGGACAAGGGCCTCTTCCCGACAACCCTGGCCGTTGGTTGTCGGGGTCTGCGGGCGGGGGCTTATCGGAATCTGGGAGCCCCCTTTAATAAGGGGGCCCCCAGATCCCGGCCCCCCACCCTATGTGAATGAGTATGGGGTACATGGTACCCCTACCCATTCACCTAGTGAAAAAGTGTAAGTAATAAAACACACTACACAGGTTTTAAAAATATTTTATTAAACAGCTCCGGGGGGGGATCTTCCTCCGGCTTCGGGGGTCTTCTTCCGGCTTCTGGGGTCCCTCCGCTTCATCTTCTCCCGACGTCCGGTTGGTTCTTCTCCGCTCTCTTCTCCCGGTGTTCCAGTTCTTCGGCCGGCTCCTCTGCTGTCTTCAGGTAGCTCTCTTGCCAGCAGAGGTCCGGACTTCTGGGCTTCTTGTCTTCTTGTCTTCTCTTCTCCAGATGTTGACACGACGCTCTCTCCGGCTGGACTGCTCTCCGAGGGCTGCGTTGTGACTTATATAGGCGGAGACCCCGCCCCCTTTTGATGTCACAGTCCCTGGGCATGCTGGGACTGTGACATTTTAGGGGGCGTGGTCACTGGGTGATGTTGACCACGCCCCCTTTCCTGACCGGCCAGGCTGCGTGCTCGGATTGGGGTCTGGTATGGATTTTAGGGGGGACCCCACGCCGTTTTTTCGGCGTAGGGGGGTTCCCCTTTATAATCCATACCAGACCTAAGGGCCTGGTATGCCACGCAACGGGGCTCGCAAGGTGTCAATCTCGCCGATAAAAGCGGCAAGATAGACATCCTTTTCTAGTCCCGTCGCACCTGAGTCACGTTCAAAATGAAGGGACTTGTCCGTGTGTGGGCAAGTCCGTTCATTCTGAAAGTCCGCCGGAACTCCGGCGAAAGTCCGTCGGAAAGACGGGCGGACTTAGCCCGCCGGAAAGTCCGGGCGTGTGTGGGCAAGTCCGTCCGTTTTAAAGTCCGGCGCACCTGGCGGACAAAGTCCGTCGGAAAGTGTGCCGGACCAAGTAGGATAGAAAGTCCGACCGTGTGTACGTGGCATTAGATGTAAATGTCCAAATGTATGTGGCTGTTCAGCATCAAAAGTGCTCAGACATCACAAACATTGCTGTAACTTTTGCCAAAGCAGTGGTGAGGGCCAAAGTTAAAGTGGAACTCCGCTTTAAGAGGGCCTCTTATGAAATTTCTTTCTTGGTCTTGTTTTCATTGGCCATTGGTCTCCATTGACCTGTAACGTAATTAAGGCATCATCGGTAGTATTGAGGGTATTAATGGTGCCCAACTTTATTGGTGCATTATAATATTATAATAGGGGCACAATAGGCGGCCCAGGGCCTTATCCACGGAAACCTTTGGTCTGTTGTTCTTTACACCAAGTCATTCGGTTTTGCACTTCTTTAGACTTTTATCCAGAAGGCAGTCAGCATTGGTGGCCTTCTTATCCTTCTCAGTGCAGTATATTTCCCGCCAATTGTGGCAGAACCGCACCACGTTTTGGTGCCATTGAAAATGAATGGCACCCGAACAGGCGTGGTGTGATTTGTCATTTGTGCAGAGCCTTTTGAGAGCGCCACCAATTCTGCCCGAGATCGCAAACGCTCAAGTGTGTACAGTACATAGATGCTCTGTTTCTACTGGCTGTCAAGACCAACCTTCGAAACTTAAAGCGGTTGTATACCCGCTGTTTTTTTTTTTTTTTTTCCTACACCTGCAAGGGAAAAGGCATAATTAGCTAGTATGCATCGCATACTAGCTCATTATGAGATACTTACCTTAGAATGAGGCGCCGGCATCTCACCCTGTCCACGCAGAGGGAGCTGACATTTCCCCTCAGCGTGTCTTCCGGGTATCGCGGCTCCGGCGCTGTAAGTGGCCGGAGCCGCGGTGTCGTCACTCCCGCGCATGCCCGCGGGAGACTTCTGTCCGGCAAGCTCCGGAGTTTGCCGGGCTGTCAGCCGAGAATCCCATGTGCGCATGGGCCGCTGCAGTCAGCGGCTCATTGCGAGGGGAATATCTCCTAAACCGTACAAGTTTAGGAGATATTTTTTTTACCTACAGGTAAGCCTTAATATAGGCTTACCTGTAGGTAAAAGTTAAAAAAAAAGGTATACAACCGCTTTAACATATTTTTTTTAGATATATTAGAAATGTGGTTTATCATTTATTTAAGTTCAGTTTTTTATTTGCCATATCATTTTATAATTTGTTGAGGGGCCCTGAACTTGAAGTGACCCGGGCCCCCCAAGGTCTAAATCCGGAACTGCCTCCGCTGTCAGATTAACTGATCAGCGCTCAAGCCAATTGGCTGCATGCACTATTTGAAAGAAAAATTTCCAACATTCCTGATCGAGAGAAACCGATCCTTAGATCAAATTCTCTCTAGCAGGAATGGTCATACATTGATTGAAATTTGGCCAGTTCCTGCTGAGCCAGACGTATTTCGATCCATCTATGGCCAGCTTTAATGTATGCAGCAGTTAGTACTTTGATGCAGTTACACTTATATTGTAGTCCGCCCCCTCCCCAGCCTCACTCCTCGTTTAATACCTGCTCCTGATTCAGTGAGATATTGACTATAAGACCTTGTCAGCACCCCGCAGCTATTTGTCAAAGTCTTCCGCCTTATGCACTCAGCAGTGTTTGGAGGATTTGCTGCCCTGAGGGCCATCAAAATGTGCAAGCACATCAAACTGCCTTCTAAAGTCTACCAGTAGCTGTAGACCAGGGGTCTCCAAACTTTCAAAAACAAAGGGCCAGTTTACTGTCTTTCAGACTTTAGGGGGGCTATACTATGGCCAGTCGGAGTAGAAAATGTCTTGGCATCAGTGAGAGCGAACAATGCCTCATGCTTGTTGGACAGAAAGATTTAAAAAAATGACAAAGCGCCTGTGGTCAGTAGGAGAAGGAATAGTGCCCCATCATTGGTTTTAGTGGCAGGAATAGTGCCCTATCATTGGTATTAGTAGGACAAATAGTACCCCATCATTGGTATTCGTGGGGGGAATAGTACCCCATCATTGGGATTAGTGGCAGGAATAGTGCCCCAGCATTGGCATTAATGGCAGGAATAGTGTCCCATCATTGGTATCAGTAGGAGGAATTCTGCCCCATTGTTGGTGTCAGTGGAAAGAACCGTGACCCATTCTTGGTGTTGGTGGGAGGAATAGTGCTATTTATAAGTACCCCGTTGTTAATATCAGTGAAAAGAATAGCGCCATGTATACGTGGGATGACCAGTGCCCCAATAAAGGCAACCAAAGGGCTGCAGTTTGGAGCCCACAACTGTAAACAATGAATACATGGGCAGGCTGGTGATGCTGCTCACAAGTGGGTATGGATATAATAACATTTTATATGCTACTTGTATGACAATACGTTATGGACCATTGACTTTTTTGGACTGCTAATTCTGGGATGGTACCTTTGGCATGGGCCTGTAATGGCAGCCCTCATACATCTCTCAATGTCCTTGTCACCTATCATCCCGTGATTGTTTTGTTTTTTTGCTGGCCCTTTGTCACTACCTAGTCCTGCATTGCTGTAGGAGTTGGTGAGAGGAACCACAGAGCACACCAAGGGACCAGACATCTGACACTCCTAGAAGTGTGTTGGATGTGAAGATGTTTTAAGCTGTCGTAGATCGCAAGACAGGTGGGTATGAACCCTCAGCTTTGGCAGGTCACACTTTTTGACAATTTTTTTTCTTGGTGACAGAGTTGATTTAATTATTAGGGTAAGGTGGACAGATACAGTTAAATGTTGAGCATAGGCGATACAGGGATTGGGATGTGTAATACATGAGGGCATTGATCTGACATTTGTTCTTCATAGCAAAAGCCCCTTGTCAAGGTGTACTGCTCCAGCTTCCTTGAGAAAAAAACGAACATACAGAGTAATACAGCATTATAAAATACACTGTTATCATAAAGTTAAAAAATAAGATCTCCAGAAATGTTTTCTCAAAGCCCCTTTGACGTCTTTGTTTCTCAGACAGTAAATTATTGGGTTTACGACTGGCGTAAAAATGCTGTACAATAAAGATGCTAAATTTTCCAGCTCAATGGAGTAACCTGTTGGTCCAACATAGTGAAAGATACCCGTGCTGAAGAACACTGTGACTACTATAAGATGGGATGAGCAGGTAGAAAATGCCTTCCTTTGTCCTTCAGAAGACTTGATCTTCATGATGGTGGAGATGATGTGGATGTAGGTTATAACGATATAAAGAAATGGGGTAAAGCCAACGAACACACTAACGACATATATTAATATTTTGCTGGCCTTGGTGGAGTTACAGGCTACTTGTACCAATGATGGAACATCACAAAAAAATTGATTTACACTCTCCTCCAACTGACAGAATTCAAGTTTGGAAGCCATGACCGTATGAAGGATAGAATTGAAGAAACCACTCAACCATGATGCAGCTGCAAGACCGGCACAAAGTTTTATTCTCATGACCACCTGATAACGTAATGGGTTGCATATGGCAACAAAACGGTCATACGCCATCACAGCCAAAAGAATACACTCAGCCCCACCCAGAGAGACAAACAGATACAACTGTGCAATACAATTGACCAAGGAAATCCTTTTGTTGCCTGTCGCACAATTAAATGTTATGATTGGGAGAGTGGTGGAGGCGTAACAAATGTCCAACACAGAGAGATTACTAAGAAAAAAATACATTGGTGTGTGCAGATGTGTTTCAACCCTAATAATGATAAAAATGCAGAAATTGCCAATTAGGATAGTACAATAAATGAGGGATAACAAAAAGGTGATGATGAAGAAACGATCATTGGAAAAATTTAACAATAAAATATTCTTCATCATTGTCTGGTTCTTGTACTCGTGCAAAGGGGTAAAGGACATCTAAAACAAAAAAGTCACTCATTATAGTATGTATTTGAATAGAAACTATGTGGTAGATAATGTAGGGTCGTCTGATATAACAATATCCTTTTCTACTGGCATGCACACAGGAGCCAGTCCATTTGTTGACTAAATTTTTCCAATTTTTTTTAAATTCCTTACCAGTTAAAAGTTCATTATCCACTCATTTTCCTTTCCCATGTATTCCCCATTAATGTGTGACCTACATGCATTCAATAGGTGCTCTTATTCTGATGACACACAATAGAAGTACTGTATATGAGAAAGCTGCCTACAAAGTACAGAAAACATTTTCAAATCTTAGTAAGAAAAGACCATTTTAACAATCAAGCTCCTTGTTGCCCCCTCCATCATTGTTGAGGTTGGATTTTTTTATAGTAATCATATCATTTATTGTTATTAATGACTAAAACTATCTTGGTTCAGAAAGTAGCTCTAAACCCAATCACTAAAATATTTCTAAACTTAATGTAATTTAAAATGTTTTGAAAATCTGCACCTTTTATTAAAACCTGCCATGAAGGTCCTTGTTTAGGCACTTCCTCTCTTAGGGTGACAGCACTCTGTCCCTGTCTCCAAAGTGTGCTCCTATGTTGTCCCCCTGCTACACTACATGCACCCTTGGTTGAGACTACAAGCACCTGGGACGACACACATTGCATGGGCATAGTCAACCAATGGCACTGTTAGGAAGCCAGTCCAGAACGAGGATATGCAGCTGATGCTGGAGAGCCTGTATGTAGAGAGGAAGTGGCTGAATGAGGATGGAGAAGATCGGCGGCACTGAGATGTAAACAAAAAGAGAAAAAAGGTGAGAACAGTATTTTATGAAAAAAGTGAAAATTGTTTATGATACACAATGCTTTAGCAAACCAAATGTCATCCAGTTAGGGTTTAGATCCACTTTAAGCTTAAACTAGCTACACCAGGAAAAGGTATGCCGTCTATCGTACTAATACAGATATCAGAGCTGGTAGTTGAAATCTAAGTGAAAAATCTTTAAAAATTACGTGCCTCCTCCCGTGATTTCTCTGTCAAAATCAACGGCTCAACTATCAACCTGTCCCCCCATGCCAAGATTCTAGGTGTAATCCTGGACTCTGAACTATCCTTTTGGCCCCACATCCAATCACTGTTCAAAGCTTGCCGCCTCAACCCCCACAACATCTCCAAGATACGCCCCTTCCTAACCAATGACACCACAAAGCTTCTAATCCGCTCCCTGGTCATCTCTCGCCTCATCTACTGCAACTCCCTCCTCATGGGATTACCCTTACATAGGCTATCCCCCCTTCAGTCCATCATGAATGCTACTGCAAGACTCATCCACCTTACCAACCGTTCAATGTCCTCCGCCCCTCTCTGCCAATCCCTCCATTGGCTTCCATAAATTAAATTCAAGATACTAATAACAACTTACAAAGCCATCCACAACTTGGCCCCCAACTACACCACAAACCTAGTCTCAAAATAACAACCTAATCGTTCTCTTCGTTCCTCCCAAGACCTCCTGCTCTCTACTGTAGCTCCCTTGTCACCTCATCCCATGCTCGCCTACAGGATGTCAGAAACCATGAAATCAGGCCAAGACAGAAGTACAGTTAAATCACACTTGTTTAATAATAAAAGTAAAAAGAACAAACGTCAAAACATAGCCAAAGTTCAGTATCCGGAACGGATAGTCAGCCAAGCCAGAAGTCAGAGATCAATGTAGTGGAACAGCAAGCAGGATCTGGAGCCAGAAGGGATGTCAGCAAAGCAAGTCTTGAACAGGATCACAGGAGATAGTTTCTGTGATGTTGACCAAGGCGAAGGTAGAGCTCCTCTGGACTGGACGGCTTAAGTAGGCAGGACTGACGAGCAGGATATCATCAACAGCTGAGTAACTGTGGAGAGATAGGAGCTGGCAATTAGCCGACAGCCAGCTCAGAGAAGGAAGTGCTGAGCCCAGCCCTGACAGTACCCACTCCTCAATGACCCCTCCCCCTCGGAGGACCACCAGGCTTGAGGGGAAAACATCTATGGAAATCACGGAGGAGGACAGGGGCATGTACGTCCGAGGATGAGACCCTTTCCAATGCACCAGGTACTGTATGTGTCCATGGATCCTAAGGGAGTCAAAAATGGACTGAACTTCATACTCCTCATGGTTCTCAACCTGTACAGGGTGAGGACGTGGCACCGAGGTGGTAAAGCGGTTGCAGACCAAAGGTTTTAATAAGAAAACATTAAAATATACATACGAAGTACGCATATTAGAAGGAAGGTCTAATGCCTAAGCCACTGAGTTAATCCTGCAAAGAATACGGAAAGGCCCAATAAACCGAGGTGCGAACTTCAGTGAGGGAATACGAAGTCGGAGGTTGACAGATAACAGCCAGACCCTGTCCCCAACCTAGTAGAAACGTGTAGGAAGGCGCAGGTAGCCATCTGTGGTCAGCATGGAGTCTGTACTTATCATTAGCATGTCGCAAAGCCTCCTGGACTTGTGCCCAAGTGGAACGAAGACCACGGAGATGCTCCTCTAACGCAGGAATACTCTGCGGAACAAACGAGTCAGGCAATATGGAAGGTTGGAACCCACAATTCGCCATAAACGGGGACAATCGGGAAGCAGAATTCAAGGCACTGTTGTGAGCAAACTCTGCCCACGGTAATAGGTCTGACCAGTTGTTATGATGGTCAGAAATATGGCAACTTAGGAATTGCTCCAAGGACTGATTGGCTCGTTCTGCGGCCCCATTAGACTGCGGGTGATACGCAGAGGAGAAAGCAAGCTGAATTCCTAACTGTGCACAAAAGGCTCACTAGAACCGGAACACAAACTGACTACCCCTGTCCGAGACAATCACCTTGGGTAGCCAATGTAAGTGAAAGATCTGCCGAGCAAAAATGGAAGCCAGTTCTTTAGAAGTGGGCAACTTCTTAAGTGGAATACAATGACACATCTTTGAGAACTGGTCAACCACCATAAGGATAACTGTGTTGCCCTTGGAGTTGGGTAACTTGGGTAAATCCAGAGACAGGTGGGTCAAGAGCCTCTCTTCATTGGGTATGGGTTGTAGGAGGCCCACTGGAAGGTGTCGTGGAGTCTTACTCTGATCTCACACGGAACAGGCAGCTACGAAGGCAGTTACATCAGCACGTAGACTAGGCCACCAGAATTGTTGGGAAATGGCCCAAAAGAGTTGAATCTTCCCAGGGTGGCCAGCAGCCTTGGGAGAATGGTAAGTCTGGAGCACGGCAGTAGGAGACTCTCTGGGACAAAGCAGCGGTCACAAGGTTTCAGGTGGAGCATGGACCTGAGCAGCAAGAATTTTGTCACCCAAAGGAGAAGTGAGACTGGTGCGAACCGTAGCCAGAATACGATCAGGAGGAATCACAGGAACCGGAACCGACTCCAACTTGGAAGTGGAGGAAAATTGTCGTGACAAGGCGTCAGCCCTTACATTCTTAGTACCGGGTAAGAATGAGACAATGTAATTGAAACTTGACAAGAAAAGAGCCCATCGCGCCCTTCTGGGAGATAGGCGTTTAGCCTCAGACAAGAATGTGAGATTCTTATGGTCAGTAAGAATGAAAACCGGCACAGTGGTACCTTCAAGGAGATGTCTCCAATCTTTCAGGGCTAAAATGATCGCCAACAGCTCTCTGTCACCAGTCTCGTAATTGCACTCCGCAGGTGACAATTTCTTGGAAAAGTAGCCACAAGCATGCATAGCGCTCTCAGAGGTAGGACGTTGAGACAGAAGGGCACCAACACCAGTCTCAGAATCATCAACCTCAAGGATAAAAGGTAACGTAGGATCAGGATGTGCCAACACAGGAACAGAAACAAAGGCAGCCCTGAGACTCTCAAAGGCCTTAATGGACTCCGGAAACCAACTCTGTGGGTTACTGTCCTTTCTGGTCATATCAGTCAGGGGCTTGACCAGAGACGAGAAGTTATGAATAAACTTCCGATAATAGTTGGCAAGGCCCAGAAAACGCTGCAGAGGACGTAAACTCATGGGTCAGGGCCACTGTAGAACTGCCGAAAGTTTCTCTGGGTCCATCGAAAAACCAGCAGTGGAAATGACATAATCCAGGAATTTAACCTGTTCACGATGGAACTCGCACTTCTCCAGTTTACAATAGAGATTGTTCTCTCTTAGTTTCCGAAGCACACGACAGACATCTGTGTGGTGGCTCTCCATGGACTTGGAAAATATGAGGATATCATCAAGATAAACCACCACACATAACTGCAACAAATCTCGGAGGACATTGTTAATAAATTCCTGGAAAACTGCCGGGGCATTACAAAGGCTAAAAGGCATTACGAGGTACTCATAATGTCCTGTACTGGTGTTAAACGCAATTTTCCACTCATTGCCCTCCTTAATCCTCACAAGATTGTATGCCCCTCTCAAATCAAGCTTCATGAAAACCATTGCTCCCTTGAGGTGGTAATCAACGGAATCGGATAGGCATTCTTAATCGTGAAACGATTGAGACCCCTATAATCAATACAAGGTCTCAGTTCACCACTCTTCTTCTTCACAAAGAAGAAACCAGCACCAGCAGGAGACAAGGATTTGCGGATGAAACCTCAAGAAAGTGCATCTGCAACATACTGCTCCATGGCCTTATCCTCCAAGACCGACAAAGGGTAAACCCGGCCACGAGGGGGTATGGCACCAGGTTGAAGGTCAATTGCGCAATCATACGGCCAGTGTGGGGGCAAACTACCAGCTTGATCTTTGTCAAAGGCATCGCTAAAATCGCAGTACTCCTCCGTCAGGGAGGAGAGTGCAGAGGTGCACAGGACCTTGGCTACCTTCTGGAAACATGTCTCGCTGCATTGTGGTAACCAGGAGAGAACCTCAGCACGGAGCCAATCAAAAGAGGGGTTGTGCCTCTGTAACCAAGGATAACCAATAACCAGCAGAAACTTAGGTGAGGAAATAACTTGGAATTGGATTATCTCATGGTGAAGAGCCCCTATGGCCATGGACAACAGAACCGTCTCATAAGTCACATGGGCAGGCTGTAGAGGTCTCCCGTCAAGAGCCTCAATGGCAAGTGAAGTGTCACACAGCTGCAGCGGAATCAAGTGCTTCGATACAAAGGCAGCATCTATGAACAGGCCTGCAGCCCGAGAGTCGATTAGAGCCTGTATCTAGACGGATGACTCAGCCCAAGAAAGGGTAACCGGAACCAGGGGCTTATCCTTCTGGATAACTGGGGACGAAACAGCGCCACCTAAGGTCTGTCCGTGATAGGACCTCAAGGTTCGTGTGTTCTCTGGATGAGTAGGACAAGACTTCAAAAAGTGACCTGCCTGGCCACAATAAAGGCACAATCTCTCCTTCCTCCTAAAGGTTCTCTCATCCGCAGAGAGATGCGTGAAGCCCAAGTGTATGGGTTCACCCTCACTGACCAACTCGGTACCAGGAGGCATGAGAGGTGAGGGAGGGGTGGGACTGCAAAGCTCGGAGACAAACGTACAGGAGGCTTCCGCAAGCGCTTCTTAAAAGAGAGTATTTCTCTGAGTTTGGAGGTAATGAGGATGGCAAACGTGATCAACTTCTCCAGCTCAGTGGGTATATCTCAGGCTGCTATCTCATCCTTGATGGTCTTCCAAGAGACCATGAGAAAAAGTAGCCACGAGGGCCTCATTGTTCCACGCAACCTCTGCTGCCAGAGTACAGAATTCAAGGGCATAGTCGGCAACAGTTCTCGTACTCTGTTCAATGGACATGAGGCACTTGGCAGCAGAAGCGGAGCATGCGGGAACGTCAAATACCCTTTTAACCACTTGTCGACCGCCACATGTATATACACGTTCCTTTTTTGGGGACGGATATCGTTGTTATGGCAGCAACTAGCTGCCATAACCCCGGTCTCCCCGTGTTTGGCCGGCTACAAGATAAAAGTGGTCTCTGCGGCGGATTCGCAACGAGATCACTTTTATCGGTGGTGGGAGAGGGGCCCCCCCCGCAGCGATCCGGTGCCCTTCGCCACTTACCGGAGCCATCAGCAGCAGCGGAGGCGATCGCGTCTGTCCCCTGGGCTGACATGGAGATGAATGAGGGGAAGATGGCCCCCACCCGTCTCTATGACACTGCAGGGCTGAAGCAACGTTACTTCCGCCCATACCTCTTAAAGCCACATTTTTCCAATGTCATTTTTTCAAATGACAATTTTTTTTTTTATTGCATTTAAGTCCAAATATGAGATCTGAGGACTTTTTTACCCCAGATCTCATATTTAAGAGGACCTGTCATGCTTTTTTCTATTACAAGGGATGTTTACATTCCTTGTAATAGGAATAAAAGTGACCTAATTTTTTTTTTTAAAAAAACAGTGTAAAAATAAATAAAATCAAGTAAAATAAATATGAAAAACATGAAAAACATTTTTTTTAAAACGCACCGTCCCGACGAGCTCGCGCGCAGAAGCGAACGCATACGTGAGTAGCACCTGCATACGAAAACGGTGGTCAAACCACACATGTGAGGTATCGCCGCAATCGTTAGAGCGAGAGCAATAATTCTAGCCTTAGACCTCCTCTGTAACGCAAAACATGCAACCTGTAGAATTTTTTAATATAAATATTAAAAATATAAATTTTTTAATATAAATATAATGTTTGGGGGTTTTAAGTAATTTTCTAGCAAAAAAAACTGTTTTAAACATGTAAACACCTAAATTCCAAAACGAGGCTGGTCTTTACGAAGCCACAAACTCAGGGTAGCTCAAGACAACAGGTTTTTGCGTCTCCCATAGAGGGTTTGCCCAGGTCAAGGCTCTCTCAGAAAGCAAAGATATCACAAAACCTACTTTGCTTCTGTCCATGGGAAACGCCTGGGGCAGCATCTTAAAGTATATCTCAACCTGGTTGAGAAACCCTCTGAATTGAACTGGATCGCCCCCAAATCGCTGGGGAAGCAGAGCAAAACCAGACATACCTCTTATAGAGGTAATACTCGAGGCGGCCTGCACAGAGACTGGAGCAGCAGCAGGGTCAGCCTGCAACATAGGTTGTACCGGGGCGGCCACAGTGGGAGATTCCAGGTGAGCCGAGGACTCAGGAGCGTTTGTAACGCCATGGCAAACTGATCCATGCGGTGATCCAGTTCATCCAATCTGGAAAAAATATTACCAACAAGCGGATTGACTGCATCTTCTGAATTCATGGCCTTTTCCTACTGTCAGAAACCATGAAATCAGGCCGAGACAGAAGTACAGTTAAATCACACTTGTTTAATAATAAAAGTAAAAAGAACAAACGTCAAAACATAGCCAAAGTTCAGTATCCGGAACGGATAGTAAGCCAAGCCAGAAGTCAGGGATCAATGTAGTGGAACAGCAAGCAGGATCTAGAGCCAGAAAGGATGTCAGCATAGCAAGTCTTGAACAGGCTCGTAGGAGATTCTGGACTAGACGGCTTAAGTAGGCAGGACTGATGAGCAGGATATCATCAACAGCTGAGTAACTGTGGAGAGATAGGAGCTGGCAATTAGCCGACAGCTGAGCAGCCAGCTCAGAGAAGGAAGGGCTGAGCCCAGCCCTGACAAACATCTAGGGCGGGGTCGGCAACCCATCAATGGCGATCTACCCATCGATCGTGAAAGGGTGACCGGAAGATCTTGTGTCTGCAGTGCCAACCCCTCAAAACAATTCCTTCCCGAATCCCGAGCAGAGCAGCACACACAAGCAGCCGCTCTGCAGCATGGCTTCACTGACTCCTGTGATCGCCCCTCACATCCGTCTAGCCCATTTTATACAGCTCACACAGGCACTCTGTGTAGATGTGAGGGGAGGGGATGGAAAGCAGCATGTCTGAACAAGCAGGTAAGGAACTGATTGTTAGGGAAGGGCAAACAGTAGCGAGCTATATACTCTGATCTGTGATGCTTAGCTGTATACTCTGATCTGTGATGCTGAGCTGTATACTCTGATCTGTGATGCTGAGTTGTATACTCCTGACCTGTAATGCTGAGCTGTATACTCTGATCTGTAATGCTGAGCTGTATACTCCAGACCTGTAATGCTGAGCTGTATACTCTGATCTGTAATGCTGAGCTGTATGCTCCTGACCTGTGATGCTGAACTGTATACTCCTGACCTGTGATGCTGAGCTGTATACTCCTGACCTGTAATGCTGAGCTGTATACTCTGATCTGCAATGCTGAGCTGTATACTCCTGATCTGTAATGCTGAGCTGTATACTCTGATCTGTAATGCTGAGCTGTATACTCCAGACCTGTAATGCTGAGCTGTATACTCTGATCTGTAATGCTGAGCTGTATGCTCCTGACCTGTGATGCTGAACTGTATACTCCTGACCTGTGATGCTGAGCTGTATACTCCTGACCTGTAATGCTGAGCTGTATACTCTGATCTGCAATGCTGAGCTGTATACTCCTGATCTGTAATGCTGAGCTGTATACTCTGATCTGTAATGCTGAGCTGTATACTCCTGACCTGTGATGCTGAGCTGTATACTCCTGACCTGTAATGCTGAGTTGTATTCTCTGATCTGTAATGCTGAGCTGTATACTCCTGACCTGTGATGCTGGGCTGGCTGTATACTCCTGACCTGTGATGCTGAGCTGTATACTCCTGACCTGTAATGCTGGGCTGTATACCGCAGAGATCATCTATGGCTTCTACTGGAACCCCCTGCGCCAGACGAACATGTCACTATATGTGAGTGCTTTTAATACATATCTGCTATTAAATATTACTATCTTACTAAGAGGTGCCTGTTGCTGTTTTTCTTCTTTTACATATTGGAGTGGCTTCACCTCCCCTTATAAGGCTGCCCTGCAAAAAGATTGTATATTTCTCACAAGGAGCTACAATAAGCTCAAAGGACTATTGTGATGTTTGCATTGTGTTTTATTATTTATATTGAGACCTGCGCTGCTATTTGTTGTTGTATTTGTTACTCCTGACCTGTGATGCTGAGCTGTATACTCCTGACCTGTGATGGTGAGCTGTATACTCCTGACCTGTGATGGTGAGCTGTATACTCATGACCTGTAAGGCTGAGCTGTATACTCCTGACCTGTGATGCTGGGCTGTATACTCCTGACCTGTGATGCTGAGCTGTATAATCCTGACCTGTGATGCTGAGCTGTATACTCCTGACCTGTGATACTGAGCTGTATACTCCTGACCTGTGATGCTGAGCTGTATACTCCTGACCTGTGATGCTGGGCTGTATACTCCTGATATGTAATGCTGAGCTGTATACTCCTAGTCTGTGATGCTGAGCTGTATACTTCTGATCTGTGATGCTGGGCTGTATACTCTGATCTGTAATGCTGAGCTGTATACTCCTGACCTGTAATGCTGAGCTGTATACCCCTGACCTGTAATGCTGAGTTGTATACTCCTGACCTGTAATGCTGAGCTGTATACCCCTGACCTGTAATGCTGAGTTGTATACTCCTGACCTGTAATGCTGATTTGTTTACTCCTGACCTGTGATGCTGAGTTGTATACTCCTGACCTGTGATGCTGAGTTGTATACTCCTGACCTGTGAATGCTGCTGTAATACTGGACTATGTACTCCTGACCTGTAATCCTGGGCTAAATACTCCTGATCTGTAATGCTGGGCTATATACTCCTGATCTGTGAACTTTAGTTACTCTTGACCTGGATAAGTTCATATTTTTACACTGACATTTGTAATATTATTGTATTATTAAATGCACAGGAGTGTGTGCCACATTACCACGTGATCCGGGAGTGAATTGGCCTCAAGTTTTCTTCAAAACAGCCTTACTTTTTAATGGCCTTGCTAGGTTAGCTCCCAAAAATAGCACGTTGAGGCTGGTGATCTTTGATTTTTCCCATGTTGTTCAGGTAGATCTCCGCCCCTCTAAGGTTGCCTACCCCTGATGTAGGGTGATCAGGGGGTTAAATGTGTGCCTAACAAAGTGTAATGAGTGCTGCTTTTTACTACAGATCTTTGTTTTTTATCCATGCATGGGCCCTAAACCTGGAAGCAGGCATTGACGTACGGGCACATCGCTTTACCTGTGTGGGCCACCCGTTCACAGTACACTGAAGGCATGCAGTCTGTAAGTGGTTAAAAAAATATTTAGTTATGATTTAATTCACTATATAGTTGGTTTCTACATACACTATATTGTCAAAAGTATTGGGATGCCTGCCTTTACACATGAACTTTAATGGCATCCCAATCTTAGTATGTAGGGTACAATATTACAATATTAAGTTGGCATTTGTAAGGTCAGGCACTGATGTTGGATGAGAAGGCCTGGCTTGTACTCTGAGTTCTAATCACCCTAAAGGTGTTCTATCGGGTTGAGGTCAGGACTAAGTCAAGTTCCTCCACCCCAAACTCGCTCATTCATGGCTTTAAGGACCTTGCTTTGTGCACTGGTGTGCAGTCATGTTGGAACAGGAAGGGACCATCTCCAAACTGTTCCCACAAAGTTGGGAGCATGAAATTGTCCAAAATGTCTTGGTATGCTGACACCTTAAGAGTTCCCTTCACTGGAATTAAGGGGCCAAGCCCAATCCCTGAAAAACAACCCTACACCATAATCCCTCCTCCACCAAATGATTTGGACCAGTGCACAAAGCAAGATCCATAAAGACATGGATGAGTGAGTTTGGGGTGAAGGAACTTGACTGGCCTGCACAGAGTCCGGACCTCAACCCGATAGAACACCTTTGGGATAAATTAGAGAACCGACTGTGAGCCAGGCCTTCTCGTCCAACATCAGTGCCTGACCTCGCAATTGCGCTATTGGAAGAATGGTCAAACATTCCCATAGACACACTCCTAAAACTTGTGGACAGCCTTCCCAGAAGAGTTGAAGCTCTTAAAGCTGCAAAGGATGGGCCAACTCACTATTGAACCCTACGGACTAATGCCCTGTACACACGATCGGACATTGATCGGACATTCCGACAACAAAATCCTAGGATTTTTTCCGACGGATGTTGTCTCAAACTTGTCTTGCATACACACGGTCGCACAAAGTTGTCGGAATTTCCGCTCGCCAAGAACGCGGTGATGTACACCGCATACAACGAGACTAGAAAAGGGCAGTTCAAGCACGGCACCCTTTGGGCTCCTTTTGCTAATCTCGTGTTAGTAAAAGTTTGGTGAGAGACGATTCGCGCTTTTTCAGACTTTTGGTTTTCAGATCGTTTTCTGCTGTTCAGTTTGTGCTTGTGGGTTTGTATCTGCTCTTCAGTGCGTGCAGTCAGTTCGTATTGGATTATTCAGTGCGATCTTGTCCGCTCGTTGCTGTTTTTCAGGTCGCTCTTCACAGGCCTTGCTGTTCTTCAGTGCATTCTGTTACTTCGTTCTGAGCAGCTGACCGTTTTCTAGCCATGTTGCGTATACGTACTCCTCGTAGAGTTTGTGCTGTGCGGGGGCTTGGTGTTGGGGTCCTTACCTTGACATAGGTCCAGTCCATGAACAGGGTGGGGAGGAGTTCATGGACCAAGAATTGGTTGCTCCAGCGTGACCAGTTCTGTCACATGCCTTTGCCCAGTGAGATCCGTGAGAATAATCCTGATGATTTCAGGAACTTTCTCAGGATGACGGACCCCGTATTTCACCGTTTGTTGGCTTTGCTGACCCCCTATATCAGCAGGCAGGATACCTGCATGAGGCAAGCCATCACTCGGGAGCAGAGGCTCGTTGCCACCCTGCGGTACTTGGCGACGGGGAGAAGCCTGCAGGACCTTAAGTTCTCGACAGGCATCTCCCCCCAGGCTCTGGGGATCATTATCTCAGAGACCTGTTCTGCCATCATTCAGGTCCTGCAGAAGGAGTATATTAAGGTAAGATATTTATCCTTTAATATCACATTTTATTGTATTTAATGTTTGATAATATCTTGTATTTCTTTCCTCATTCCCTAATTACCATGATTGTAATATGCTGTGAATGTCCCCTTTGTCCTCATGCATGCTGGATTTTTATGTAATTATTTTTTTTGTCCTTCATACATATTTGCCTTCACTTACCTCCCCAGCATGCTCTCCTGGCCCTATATTCACCTCATGTAGTCACTTAACAATGTATTTTTCAGCTCCATAGTAGTGCTTTACTCTAAATACCCCCTAAAATGTGTACAAATGTGATTTGTGCTTTAAATTCAGGCAGAGTGCCAGAGGCTTTTTATTTGGGTCCCCAAATCATTTGGAACCCTCCCTCCCCCCAACTGCTAAGTCAGCTGATACCAATTCTCTATCTATCCTTAATCATCTATCTGCTGACTTTGCCAAACCCATACACACTATACCCATCTCTTTTGTGGTCAGATTTATGGACAAATTCCCCAAAGCATGTAGTGCAAGGGCCTGCCTGTATACTTTCAAATGGTACTGTTTAAAGTTTTTGTATACTATTATTATCTTGATAGGTAATAGCAGAATGTCCAAATGTGCTCAAATGTGTACAGTGTGTATTTATATCTTTGTATTATGACACTTCTTACCTGTCCAGTGGGCTGTCAATAGTGGACATGTGCATTAGTTTTCGTCTGAATGCATTTTCGTCCAAATTTCAGGTATTTTCGTTATCGTTTTAACAAACGATAACGAAAGTGCAGAATCCGAAAAACGAAAGATCCAATATAAACAAATGCTTTATTTTAATTTTCGTTGCTACAACAGTTCGATATAGATAGGAGATTCGACATGATGATGACAATAACAATCTGTGTCCACCAAACCTGTGGTCGAATGTGCCTAACCTTAACTCTATTAGTCCAAGATTATTCTACATAGAGAGAAAAGATTCGACATAGAGAGAAAAGTTTCGACGTAGGGGAGAAAAGATTCGACGTAGGGGAGAAAAGATTCGACATAGGGGAGAAAAGATTTGACGTAGGGGAGAAAAGATCGCTGCTGGAATAGGGTGGGGGAAGTAAAATAAAAATAATGATGATGATGAATGTTATTGACTGATTGTAACCAAAGAGGAGGAGCAGTAAAATAGCTAGGATTAAGTACACGTACTTTGGCTTATGGTGTCTGTTGAAAGTTCTAAAAAGATTCAACGGAGCAGGTAAACTATACGGCGTCGTACAGTTTAGCTGCTCCGTCGAATCTTCTTTGAACATTCGACAGACACCATAAGCCTTCAATGACAGATTCGACCCTAATTTGGATTTTCGGACTAATGCAATTTTTAACGAAAAACGAAATAAATAAAAACGAATTTCGCGAGTAACTAAATACATTTATTTTTCGGACGAAAGCGAAATTCCGAAATCAAATATTTCAGTGTGCACATGTCTAGTCAATAGTGTAAGTAAGGAGGGGCTGGCCAAAGTAATACACATTATTTAGGCATTCATCTCTCAATGAAGTGGAGAGGGTTACCTGTCCAAAAGATCTCCCCCCTCCCTAAAATGTTAGAAATGGCCCATGAGAGGAGGGGGGGGATCTGATAGGTGGACCTTATACCTTGGTCTTTCAAAACTCCCTAAAATAAATGTTATACTGATGTTGGCCAAGAATGTTTGTGTCTAATCTGCTTTCCCTGTTTAGGTGCAAAATGATTAATTTTATTTTCTTGTTTGACTCCACAGTTTCCTTCCAACCCACAGGAATGGCAGACTGTGGCCTCCCACTTTGCCCAGCGGTGGGACTTTCCTAACTGCGTAGGGGCAATTGATGGGAAACACGTCCACATCGTCCCACCACCCAACTCGGGGTCATACTATTACAACTATAAGGGGTTCAATAGTATTGTGATGTTGGCGGTGGTGTCGGCTACTTATGAGTTCCTGTATGTGGACATGGGGAAGAATGGCCGGATGTCCGATGGTGGAGTCATCGCCCAGACGGTATTCTACAGGCATCTCCAGAAAGGCAGCTTGGACTTGCCACCTCCAGAAGACAATGTGGAAGGACTCCCATTCGTCTTCGTTGCGGATGAAGCATTTGCGCTGGGGGACCATCTTATGCGGCCATTCCCTATGAGGACCCTCACCCCGGACCAGAGGGTTTTTAATTACCGGCTGGCCAGAGCCAGAAGAGTGGTGGAGAACACATTTGGAATCATGGCCAGCCGGTTCCGCTTATTTCTTACACCCATACACCCATATAGTTGAAACTGCAGTTGTAGTGCAAAGTGGATTTTCCCTTAGGAAATAACCCCCATTGTCACTGAAAACACCAATTTGAGCACAACAAAAGTTTTGGAGCATTGAAACAATAATTTACACATTCTTGATTATCAATCTTTTTAATACCAGCACAATCACATGTGCATTTAGAAAAGGTTTTTTAAAACAAACCAACATGTTTGTTGTATAACAATTTTTGGGTCACATTACTAAAAGTAGAAATGTCCATTTAAGGTAAAACAGGCATGTTTAAAACCAACAAGAAAGACACAAATCTTGAACTTACAAAGTTCAACCTTTAACGAAATTGAAGGCAATATCAGACATGAGTATTTCTAAACTGTGTTTGATATTGCGTTCAGATGGGGTGAAGTCACCCCTGGAACAGCCAAATTTTGAAGATGCACACAAATTGCCGAATGTCAACATGTGCTACCTGCCATCACGGATGATCAAGGGACATGTTTTGGGGGTGCAATCCCTCCCTCCCAGCTACTTTATTATTGAGGAAGGGGTTGCACCCCCAAAACGCATACATTGATCTCCCGTGATGGCAGATAGCACTTGTTGAAACACTGTGTGCATCTTCAAAATTTGGCTTTTCTCAAATCTGTCAAAAAAGAAGAGAAATTTTGAGATTACAAAAAGCACCAAAGAGGGGAGGGAGTTGGAGGTGTTTCAAACTTGCCCTAAAACATCAATGATGTTCTTCATTTTTTTTTGAACATCATTGATGTTTTTGTGGATGTTTTCCAAGTCCCTATTACACCCAATGATCTCCCCGATCAGGATCTGTGCACTTTCACTGGTGAAATGCCCTGGATCCACAACATCACGATCACCTAAAAAGATAGAAACAAAAACACACCATGTATTATAAATATGCGGGCATCCATCTCTTACCTGAGCCTGTGGTCGCAGACACTCACCTGTTGTGATGACAATTTCCACCACATCTCCTTCCTCCTCCTCCTCATGTTGTCTTTGGAGGGTCTCCACTTCTTCCAGAGGTGGGGGGTCTGTGGTCTCCTCGGATGAGGGGTGTCCTCCGAGTCTTTTCTCCCCTATGTAAAAAAAATAGGTATACTTAGCACACAGATATTTGATGGCAGAAATAGGAATATGAAACATTGCTTGGAAGTGGGGTACAATTGTCTCTTTTGGCAGAGTTCCAAGATGAAGAAAAATTTTTGTCCTTTGTCAAGCTTGAATACTTACCTGTTTTGTACAAGCTTCACAGATGGAGTCACCCCTATAGTATACACTGGAGCACCTGTGTGGGGCCCCCCAATAAAAAGGGTGTTCTTGTGTCTCACACTAGTGCTCCAGCGTCCAGATGTGAAAACTGCTGCTGAGTGTCCTCTCCTTACACAGAATCTAGTTCGCATTACATTCTAGTTACAAACCCATCTACACCACAAATTATTTTAAGAGAAGTAGGCCATAAAAAATGTATTCAAATGCATATGGCCAAAACAATGGTGTTTTCTAGGCCGAACGAACAATGTTTCATACGAACGAACAATGTGTCCATGAACATGAAAGTTGCCATTTTAAACTGTACAACAGTAAAGAAAAGCACATGGAGCAGCACGAACGTAATAAAAAGAAAGAATAGGAACACAGGACAACTACTTACTTTTTTGCAGCACTCTCCTGATCCTTCTGTACTGCTCGTGCTCCCTGATTTTGAGGTCCGACCACCGCTTCCTGAGCTGATCCTTGGATCGTCGTACCCCGAAATTCCGGTGCAGACTCTTGACTACTTTCGCCATGATCTTGGTCTTTCTGATATTGGGGTTGGGGTAAGGTCCATACTTCCCGTCATAGTCGGCCTTCTTCAGGATGTCGACCATCTCCACCATCTCCACAAAGGACATATTTGATGCCTTAAATCGTCTCCTTCTGGATCGGGACGTTTCAGGCTCCGGGCTTTCCTCCTCCTCCTCCTCGTTGGTGTAATTATCAGACACCTGCTCTGTCTCCGCCATGTGCTCTTCCCCACTGCGATGAATGAGAAGGGGCGGGAAATAGACTAGAAAGAACGTCAGGGGCGGGCGGAGTTTCACGCATGCGCAGTGTCTATAAAGCGTAACACGCGTGCGTAGTACGTACGATCTGTGAGCGGAGGAAGGAGTAACGAAGGCGCCGATCGTGATAACGAAGGTAAGGTTTAAAATTGGGCCTATACTGCTTCTAGATTGAGGCTTGTATTTGGACAAGTTTAGAAGACTTTAGGCTGACATTAGGGTTTGTCTTGTGTTGTGTCTTGCAGTTAAAATGGCTATCTTGAAGGATCATGACTTTATGCCAATCTTCATTGATATGTTCAGGGAGCTGCCCTGTCTGTGGCAGATAAACCACCCTGATTATAAGAACCAAACAAAGAGGAAGGCAGCGCTGGATAATTTGCTGCAATTTGTGAAGTCGGTGATCCCCACGGCAGACATCACCTATTTGAAGATCCTAATTGGTGGCCTGAGGAGCACTTATCTAAGGGAGCACAAGAAGGTCCAGGATTCCCAGAGATCAGGAGCTGCAGATGACATTTATGTCCCCAGGCTGTGGTACTATGACAGACTGCATTTTCTGGCAGGTCAGACTGAACCCAGGCCAGCACTCTCCAATCTTCCTTCCACACTTCCTTCCCCGCCAGCTGAGGCTTCTGACGCCCAACCTGGGCCTTCCAGGCAGCAACATGTGGAGGAGCCCAGCTTGAGCCAGGTATAACATTCTTCTAAATATTGCTGGTTGTTCAATCAATGATGTTAAATAGATGTTAGTTTGGAGTACTAATTTATGATTGTGATTGATGAAGCAAAAACTAAAACCATGTCCCTTTTTCATACACAGGGAAGTCTCAGCCAGGATGTGGCCGGGCCAAGCAGGCTGCCTAATATCCAGGTCCCTTCCCTCCGCCTTCAAAGACAAAGTGGCAGGAAGAGGAGTAACCTGGAGGAGGCTGTCATAGGCCTATTTTGGAAGGCTACTGAGGCCCTCAGAACACCCCACAGTGTGGAGGAGGACTTTGCTGCCATAACTGTCTGCAAAATGATGTAGATGGAGGAGGGCCAACGACTCCTATGTGAGTTTTTAATTTTGAAAGCTCTAAATAAGGGGTTGAGGGGCCAAATCACATGTGCAACCCACATTTGTCACCTCACCCATAGTCCTCCTCCTCCTCCAGGTCCTCCTCCTCCTCCAGGTCCTACTCCTCCTCCTGCCACACCTCCAACACCAGAGCCACAGCCGAGAAGGAAGCTTGGAAGGAAGACCAGAGAGTGATGACCTGGGTTCAGTCTGGTCTGGCAAAATATGCAGCCCCTTGTAGTACCACAGCCTGGGGACATAAATGTCATCTGCTGCTTTCAGGATCTCTTGGACTTCTGGACCAGACTGCACTCCCTTACATATGGACTCCTCAGGCCACCAATTTTGCTGTAAAATAATTGATGTCTGCCCTGGGGGTCAAAGGCTTCGCCAATTTCTGCTGTTTATCCAGCGTTGCCTCCCTCTTTGTTTGGTTCTGAGCCCTAATAAAAGAGGTTTTGTTTCAATTATACTTGCCTATGTGTGTTTTCCTTCAAAAAGGACAGTTTATTTGTGAGGAGGCAGGTACATTTCAAAAATACAATGTGAAATTAACAAGAGACACCAACACCAAACAATCTCCTTGAGATTAAATAATACAAGATAACAATGGTGTTGTGGTACCTTGACACACAAAACACACACAAAAATATTCTGGAGTAAAAAAACAAAAAAAACAAAAAAAGATCAGCCTTGAAAAAAATACAAACCAAAAAAAATAATAATATATATATTTTTTTGTCAGATGTGACAAATCAAAATATATTGAGGGAATCATGATAAATAATAAAGAAAGAAGTTTGTGAGAAGTCTGTGTGAATATGAGCAGCAAAATTACTTCATTCTTCTAGCATTATAAAGAAGAAGAGAGTGCGCTGTATTAAACAATTTTAAAAATTGCAGCCTGACGAAAGTGCTATATCCATTCCGAACGCTAATTTTACCAGACCGAGCTGTTCCGTCTCGGAATTTCTTCTGAGCATGTGTGGCACTTTGTGCGTCGGAATTGACCACACACGGTCGGAATTGACGCGATCGGATTTTGTTGTCGGAAAATTTTATAGCCGGCTCTCAAACTTTGTGTGTAGGAAAATTCGATGGAAAATGTCCGATGGAGCCCACACACGGTCGGCATTTCCGACAACAAGCTCTGATCGCACATTTTCTGTCGGAAAGTCCGACCGTGTGTACAGGGCATAAGACTGGGATGCCATTAAAGTTCATGTGTGTGTGTAAAGGCAGGCGTCCCAATACTTTTGGTAATATAGTGTATATAGCAAAATCTAAACCAGCAGTGGTTTTAAATCTTCCCTACGCCATCCAAAACTGAAAAAAAAATGGTTGAGCTATACATGCACTTTGGCTACTCCTCAGTGGGGTGTTTGTGATGAACCACTTGTTGCCAATTTCCTCATTTAGGACACCTTGAAAATCAGTGTTTTGTCTATCACACAAGTACATTGCCTAAGGGCCCTTTCACACGGGCTTTCCCATCAGGTCCACCTCTCAGTTTTTCAAGCAGACCTGATTAGATGCGCCATTCACTCCTATGGAGCAGTGGATGTCAGTGGTGACATGTCCGCTGACATCCGCCGCTATTCTGAACCGATCCTGCATGTGAAATCCAGACGGATGGTGGTCCTATTTTCCATCCGCCTGGCTGATCATATGAAAATGGACAGGCGGTCCATTTTCATCTGATCTCCCCATAGAGGAAAGCGGGGCTATGACAGGTCAGTCCCTGCACAGTGAGCGGAGACAGACCTGTCACCCGCCTGCTCAGCGGGGATCAGCGGACCGATCCCCGCCGAGCAAAGCAGACTCTGCCGAACGGACCACCCTTGTGAAAGGACCCTAAGCCCCCTTTTCACACTTATATGACTTGTTCCATGATTTTGGACTGCAAAATCGCATGACAAGTCGTTCTCCATGATTTTGAATGACTACCATTCATATTGGCATGGCTTTAAGTCGTGCCGACTTCAAAGTAGTTCCTGCACTACTTTTTTTCTGATGTCGGATCAAAGTCGGATTCCGTATTAACTGATCCGACTTTGGCATGCGACTTGTGCATAAAGGGGAACTCCACGCCAATTTAAAAAAAAAAAAAAAAGGGCATGGGTTCCCCCTTCATGAGCATACCGGGCCCTTCGGTCTGGTATAGATTTTAAGGGAAAAAACCCACGCCGAAAATGCGGCATGGGGCCCCCCCAAAATGCTTTGGGGTGGGAGGGCCGCTGGGCGCCCCTCTGCCCCAAAGCACCCACCCCCCATGTTGAGGGCATGCGGCCTGGTACGGCTCAGGAGGGGGGGCGCTCGCTCGTCCTCATCCCCTTTCCTGACCGGCCAGGCTGGTGCTCGGATAAGGGTCTGGTATGGATTTGGGGGGACCCCACACCGTTTTTTTGGCGTGGGGGTTCCCCTTAAAACCCATGCCAGACCGAAGGGCCCAGTATGCTCATGAAGGGGGAACCCATGCCGTTTTATTTTTTTTAAAAATTGGCGTGGAGTTCCCCCTAATTATTTGGTAATCAAAGTTGGGTCCCTGCTCACTGAAGTCGTACATCAAGTCGTGGGGCAGTCAGATCCACAGTCGTATGACTGGCGGCCATGAAATTGCGGCAAAATCGCACGACTTTGGAGTATCACAAGTGTGAAAGAGGCCTTAGTGTTTATTAAGCTTTAATGTAGCTGAGGCCCTAATAATGTACTTTGTGAGTGGCTAAGATATGGGAATAACATGTTTACAGAGACATGATCAAAGATCTGCCGCAGAAAGATATCAGACCACATACACCGCTATACACTGTATACACCGCTCCTCCACCGCTCCTGCCCATTGAAATGAATGGGCACCGCTGCCGAATCGCCTGCAAAGTGCTTTGGCTGCGGCGCTATACGGGCACATTTAACCCTTTATTCGGCCGCTAGCGGGGGGTTAAAAGCGCCCCACTAGCGGCCGCATAGCGTCGCTAAAACGGCAGTAAAGCCCTGCTAAAACTAGCGGCGTTTTACCATCAACTCCCACCCTCCCAAGTGTGAAATCAGCCTAAATGTTATTTAAAGAGTAATAAAAATAATAAGCAACATACCTTAGCTTTTCATAAAATAGTTGTGTATAAATGGCCAAGAAAATGAACGTTATGGCGGTATTACACGATAATAAAAACTACAAAGAACAGCTCAGATGAAGGGTCTGTACAATGACTATACAGTAGTTTATATTATTATTAATATTATGCTATGACATTCTGCATCTTGAAAGCCGATGTCACACGTACACTTAGCCTGCACCTACCTAATGAGAACCGCTGAATGTTTCGAGAATTTATCCTGAAAGCAGAACCCACTGGGAATTTCTCTCCCGACACCACTGATAATATAAGTGAACTAATAATAGAAGAAACAAAATAACACATAAAAAATAATAAGCTCTAAAGAGCAGGGACCTTTTAATCTCCCTTGTTTTTAATTATATTATAACCGTAGTATCTCCCTTTGTTTTGTAAACTGCTGAGCAAATTGTTACTATTTAAAACCTGAATAATAATAATAATAATAACAACATATAGAAAGGAAAGGTTTCCCATGGGTTTTGTGTTGCAGCAAAATTTTCGAAGGTAATTTATAAGAATATAAATTTATTGAAAAAAGTAATAACATACAGAAGCATGAATTATGTTAAAACATGAGCTCTGTGGATGAGGCTAATGCAAATACATCAGAATACATCCGTTGAAAGTACATGAAAAACATAGCATGATATAGGTATATATATTCATACTGAAAAAAACCTGACGTGTTTCGACCATTGTCAGTGCTCTTTCTGGGGGAAAGAGTAAAAGAACTCTAAAAGAAAATACATTGTATAAGTGGACATGTTAAAAGAGTCAAACAACAATGTGTATTAATATTAACACATTAGATTATGATTTTATAATTACCACTAACGGCTGTAGGACAAGTCTCCCAATTGTTGTGCTTAAAAATTTGTTTTGAGGATCCAGGTGATGCAGCAGGAACTCACGCCGCAACATTCCGACAACAAAATACATGGATTTTTTCAGACGGATGTTGGCTCAAACTTGTCTTGCATACACACGGTCACACAAAGTTGTCGGAAAATCTGATCGCTCTGAAGGCGGTGACGTAAAACACATACGTCGGGACTATAAACGGGGCAGCAGCCAATAGCTTTCGTCTCTTAATTTATTCTGAGCATGCGTGGCACTTTGTGCGTCGGATTTGTGTACACACGATCGGAATTTCCGACAACGGATTTTGTTGTCGGAAAATTTTATATCCTGCTCTCAAACTTTGTGTGTCGGAAATTCCTATGGAAAATGTGTGATGGAGCCTACACACGGTCAGAATTTCCGACAACAAGGTCCTACCACACATTTTCCATCGTGTGTACGATGGAAAATCCTATTGTGTGTACAGGGCATAAGAGTTTAGTAGGGATGAGCCGAACACCCCCCGGTTCGGTTCGCACCAGAACCTGCGAACGGCTCGAAAATTTGCACGAACGTTAGAACCCCATTGACGTCTATGGGACTCAAACGTTCGAAATCAAAAGTGCTCATTTTAAAGGCTAATTTGCATGGTATTGTCCTAAAAAGGGTTTGGGGACCCGTGTCCTACCCCAGGGGACATGTATCAATGCAAAAAAAACTTTTAAAAACGGCCGTTTTTTCGGGAGCAGTGATTTTAATGATGCTTAAAGTAAAAAAAAAAAAGTGAAATATTCCTTTAAATATCGTACCTGGGGGGTGTCTATAGTATGCCTGTAAAGTGACGCGTGTTTCCCGTGTTTAGAACAGTCCCTGTACAAAATGTCATTTTTAAAGGAAAAAATCTCATTTAAAACTGCTTGCGGGTTTAATGTAATGTCGGGTCCTGGCAATATGGATGAAAATCAGTGAGACAAACGGCATGGGTACCCCCCAGTCCATTACCAGGCCCTTTGGGTCTTGTATGGATATTAAGGGAAACCCCGCACCCAAATTAAAATAAGGAAAGGTGTGGGGCCACCAGGCCCTATATACTCTGAACAGCAGTATACAGGCGGTGCAAACAAGACAGGGATTGTAGGTTTGTTGTTAAGTAGAATCTGTTTGTAATTTTGAAGGCGTACATTTTAACGTGTTTAGCTCCAGCCAAAAAAACTTTTTTAAACTTTTTGGAAAACATAGGGAAGGGTTATCACCCCTGTGACATTTGTTTTGCTGTCTCCCAATGACAAATGTTTTTTGAAAATTTGGGTTTTTTTGTGGAACAAGGATTGGAAAGCATCAGTGGAAAGGAGAAATGTTTTTCCCATATTAACTCTTACAGGAGAGAATTTCCCTTCCTAGGGGTAGATTTCATCTCACTTCCTGTTGTCTCCTTCCGTTTGCAAGTAGGAGTCGTTTGTAAGTTAGATGTTTGAAAGTAGGGTCCTGCCCTATATACTCAGCAGAAATTTGGGCTTTAGGTGTTGTTGTGGCCACAACACTGTAAGCCCTCACAGGGCCCTGCTGTGAAATATTAGATCAAGAATTGTAATTACATGCCCCTGTTGAACAGGAGCTGAAAAATTAGGCCTTAGGCGCTGGTGCCACAACACTGCAACCCCTCACAGACACTCTAGTTGGAACGCAGGAACGAGCCCTGCTGCAAAGTATTGCATCAAAAATTGTAATTACACGCCCCTGTTAAACAAGGGCTGAAAAATTAGGCCTTAGGCACTGGTGCTGGTGCCACAACACTGCAACCCCTCACAGACACTCTAGTTGGAACGCAGGAACGAGCCCTGCTGCAAAGTATTGCATCAAAAATTGTAATTACACGCCCCTGTTAAACAAGGGCTGAAAAATTGGGCCTTAGGCACTGGTGCTGGTGCCACAACACTGCAACCCCTCACAGACACTCTAGTGGGAACGCAGGAACGAGCCCTGCTGCAAAGTATTGCATCAAAAATTGTAATTACACGCCCCTGTTAAACAGGGGCAGAAAAATTGGGCCTTAGGCACTGGTGCTGGTGCCACAACACTGCAACCCCTCACAGACACTCTAATTGGAACGCAGGAACGAGCCCTGCTGCAAAGTATTGCATCAAAAATTGTAATTACACGCCCCTGTTAAACAGGGGCTGAAAAATTGTGCCTTAGGCACTGGTGGTGGCACCCAGAACCAAAAATGTTCTTACAAGCTATCAGCGTGATCATTGAGGAGGAAGAGGATAATTACTCAGGGATAGTCACTCAGCATCAGCATAGGCAGTCTTTGAAGGGATCTGAGATTTCAAAAAAAAATATTCGGTTACATCAGCATCAGGTGCTTGGTAGCTGGTGGTGATCCAAGACTGATTAATTTTTATGAAGGTCAGTCGATCGACCGAGTCGGTGGACAGACGCACCCTGTGATCGGTTACCACGCCTCCAGTAGCACTGAATGTGCGTTCCGAAAGAACGCTGGATGCAGGACAGGCCAGTAGCTCAATTGCATACTGTGCAAGCTCTGGCCAGTGATCCATCCTCAAGACCCAGTAACCCAGAGGATTTTCGGTGGGAAAGGTGTCCAAATCTGATCTTGCCCCTAGGTATTCCTGCACCATGTAAAACAGACACTGGCGATGGTTGCTGGAACCGATCATACCTTGGGGCTGCGGACCAAAAAATTGTCTGAACGCATCGGTCAGATGGCCACCTTCTCCACCGCTCCTTCTTTGACTGACCGAAGCCTCAGCAACACCTTGTCCAGAAACAGAAGTTTGTAACCTCCCAGTCTCTGGGAACGCGTTGCACCGACCTTTCTGCAAGGCCTCCCAAAGATGTTTCATCCTCTGCTCCCTCTGCGATGGCAAGATAAGGTCCGCAACCTTACCCTTGTAACGTGGATCAAGGAGGGTTGCCCGCCAGTATTGGTCCTTCTCCTTGATACCACGAATACGAGGATCCTTACGCAGGCTTTGCAGGATCAGGGAGGCCATGCAGCGTAGGTTTGCTGAGGCATTCGGTCCGGAGTCGTCTGGGTCACTAAGGACGACATGGTCCGCAGCCACCTCCTCCCAGCCACGTACAAGTGTTTCTTGGGACTGATCCCTTAAAGACTGCTGCTGATGCTGAGTGCCAGGCTCCACCTCCATACTGACACAATCTTCCTCCTCCTCCTCGTCCTCTTCCTGTGTGATCGGCGGGCACGCAGGAACACTGTCTGGATAAAGGGGGCCTTGAGAGCTAAGGAAATCCTCCTCTTCCTGCCTCTGTTCTGCCTCAAGTGCCCTGTCCATTATTCCATGCAGCGTGTGCTCCAACAGGTACACAAGGGGGACAGTGTCACTGATGCATGCACTGTCACTGCTCACCATCCTCGTGGCCTCCTCAAATGGTGACAGGACAGTGCATGCATCCCTGATCATGGCCCACTGGCGTGGGGAAAAAAAACCAAGCTCCCCTGACCCTGTCCTGGTGCCATAGTCGCACAGGTACTCATTGATGGCCCTCTGCTGCGTGTGCAGCCGCTGCAGCATGGCCAACGTTGAATTCCACCTGGTGGGTATGTCACAGATTAGGCGGTTCTTGGGCAGGTTAAACTCCTTTTGGAGGTCCGTCAGCCGAGCACTGGCATTATATGACCGGCGGAAATGCACACAGACTTTCCTGGCCTGCCTCAGGACATCCTGTAAGCCCGGGTACCTGCCCAAGAACCGCTGCACCACCAAGTTAAGGACGTGAGCCAAACAGGGCACATGGGTCATTTGTCCCTGTCGGAGGGCAGAGAGGAGGTTGGTGCCATTGTCGCAAACCACCATTCCTGCCTTAAGTTGGCGTGGCGTCAACCACCTCTGAACCTGCCCCTGCAGAGCTGACAGAACCTCTGCCCCAGTGTGGCTCCTGTCCCCCAAGCACACCAGCTCAAGCACCGCATGGCATCTTTTGGCCTGCGTACTTGCGTAGCCCCTTGAACGGCTACGGAGCACCGCTGGTTCCGAGGACAAAGCACAGGAAGAGGCCATGGAGGAAGAAGAAGAGGAGGGGGTGGAGGAGAGAGGTGTGTCACAATCATTAGCATTTTGGAGGCATGGTGGCGGAACAACCTCCAACACTACTGCACCTTGTCCTGCATCCTTCCCAGCTGCCAGCAGAGTCACCCAATGCGCCGTGAAACTTAGGTAACGTCCCTGTCCATGCCTGCTGGACCATGAGTCAGCGGTAATATGCACCTTACCGCTGACCGCCCTGTCCAGCGAGGCATGGACATTGCCTTCCACATGCCGGTAGAGAGCCGGAATCGCCTTCCGTGAGAAAAAGTGGCGTTTGGGTACCTGCCACTGAGGAACCGCACATTCCACAAACTCACGGAAGGGGGCAGAGTCTACCAACTGAAAGGCAGCAGTTGAAGTGCTAGCAATTTTGCCAAGCTAGCATTCAACTGCTGGGCATGTGGATGGCTGGGAGCAAACTTCTTTCGGCGGTGCAGCAGCTGGGGCAGGGAAATTTGCCTGGTACAATCTGACGTCGGTGTACCAAAAGCAGATTGCCCACAAGTACTTGGCTGTGACACACCTAATTCTACACCTTCATTCCTCTCAGTGCAGGTCTCAGAGAGGACTGAAGGTATAGTGGGGTTGGAAATCCCAGCTGATGAGGAGCAAGGAGAGGTCCTCTTTGTTCTTTGGTGTGGGTCTTTTAGATACGCTTGCCAACGAACTGCATGGCAGGTCAACATATGTCTGGTCAAGCATGTGGTACCCAAGCGGGAGATGTTTTGGCCACGCGAGATACGCTTGAGACATATGTTGCAAATAGCAGCGGTGCGATCTGATGCACTCGTCTCAAAAAAGGCCCACACCAAAGAACTTTTTGAATAACGCGCAGAGACTGCAGCGCCCTGCACATGTGGAGCTTTGGGGTGTGATGCAGTCAATGTGCTGCCCTTAGGCTGGCCCCTGGAGGGCATCCTGCCTCGTTGGTGATGTGCCGCCTCCTCCTCCTCCTCCTCTCTCCTATCAGGCACCCACATTGAGTCAGTGATCTCATCATCCCCTCCCTCCTCATCACTGGAGCAAACCTGGCAGTATGCTGCAGCAGGGGGAGCATGACTGCCAGATTGCTGTCCTTCTTGGGCACCCCCTCTGTCCGTGCTCATGTTACTGCCTTCATCGAGCTCAGTATCATCATCAGAGCCTTCCAAACGCTGGGCATCCTCCTGGAGCATGTACCCAACACTGTGGTCAAACAGTTCGAGGGACTCCTCAGGAGGCATGGTGGGGCTAGGGAAGGAGTCACTGATGACATTGAGCCGAGGGAAGAGGCCGCTGCTTTGCCAGACAAAGTACCCTGGGCATGGGTGAGAGAGGATGAGGAGGATGAGGATGGCTTGGTCATCCACTCGACCAAGTCTTCCGCATGTTGCGGCTCAACGCGGCCAGCTGCCGAAAAAAAGGCCAAGCGTGTCCCATGGCCACGTGCTGATGAGGATGCACCGTCTCCACGACCAGCACTAGACACAGAGACTGCTTGTTCTCTCTTATTGGCTTGTGACTGTCTGCCTCTCCTTCTTGGCCTTCCAGACATACTAATGGCCTGTAGCTGCACTAAGCTGGGATATATATATATATATATATATATATATATATATATATATATATATGTACTGATACTGCAGCTAGCAAAATCAACTGCCTGCCTGTAGTATGAGAACACCACCAACCTTCTACAGGTAGCTTT
Organism: Lithobates septentrionalis; assembly: GCA_037952835.1. NCBI lineage: Eukaryota > Metazoa > Chordata > Amphibia > Anura > Ranidae > Lithobates > Lithobates septentrionalis. The sequence goes on from JBBDGP010004616.1 coordinate 163,604, forward strand.
AGCTGAACACTGTGAGGTGGACCCACCCCACTAACTTGTAGGTTTAGCTGAACACTGTGAGCAGGACGCACTGCACTAACTGTAAATAGTCTAGCTGCCTGACTGTGGCACTAATAGGATCAAAAGAACACCAGCAATTTTCTTCAGGTAGCTGTATATACTGTAACAAGACAAGCCTGCCTGTCAGTAAGAAGATAACAGGAACGGATCTAGCTGAACACTGTGAGCAGGACACACTGCACTAACTGTAAATAGTCTAGCTGCCTGACTGTGGTACTAATAGGATCAAAAGAACACCAGTAATTTTCTTCAGGTAGCTGTATATACTGTAACAAGACAAGCCTGCCTGTCAGTAAGAAGTTAACAGGAACGGATCTAGCTGAACACTGTGAGCAGGACGCACTGCACTAACTGTAAATAGTCTAGCTGCCTGACTGTGGTACTAATAGGATCAAAAGAACACCAGCAATTTTCTTCAGGTAGCTGTATATACTGTAACAAGACAAGCCTGCCTGTCAGCAAGAAGATAACAGGAACGGATCTAGCTGAACACTGTGAGCAGGACGCACTGTACTAAATGTAAATAGTCTAGCTGCCTGACTGTGGTACTAATAGGATCAAAAGAACACCAGTAATTTTCTTCAGGTAGCTGTAAATACTGTAACAAGACAAGCCTGCCTGTCAGTAGGAAGATAACAGGAACGGATCTAGCTAAACTGAATACAGTGTATATATATATATATATATAACACCTGGGATGCATATATATACACAATACACTGTAAGTGCAGCTAACTGACTGACTGTTCTGCCTAATCTATCTAACTCAAATCAAATGTCACTGTCTGTCTCTCTCTCTCTCTCAATGAACGCCGGAACACACACTACACAGGGCCGCCGTGCAGGCGGCATTATATAGTGTGGGGCGTGTACTAAATCCCCTGAGCCATAATTGGCCAAAGCCTCCTTGGCTTTGGCCAATTACGGCTCTCTGTTCAGGCGGCGCTGTGATTGGCCAAGCATGCGGGTCATAGTGCATGCTTGGCCAATCATCAGCCAGCAATGCACTGCGATGCCGCAGTGAATTATGGGCCGTGACGCGCCACACGAATTTGACGCGAACAGCCCATATCGTTCGCAATTCGGCGAACGACCGAACAGCCGATGTTCGAGTCGAACATGGGTTCGACTCGAACACGAAGCTCATCCCTAGAGTTTAGTAATAACAATAAATTAAATTGAATATTATTAAGTCAAGACCTTGTAATTATTTAAGGACTAAGGAAGTGTGTGGGTGTTTGCAGGTGAGTGGGAACAAATGAGAAAAGGAAAGAAAGAAAAGAGTGAAGATGTGCTGAAGTGACACAGCTGTGACTTGTCACTTTTCCATCTAGTCACCCCCTTCATACATTTGGGTTTTCGTTGTCACCGTGGTCGCTGTGCCACCCTTCTTTTTCACTTTCATGGTCACCCCTTTTCTTTTCAGTTCTGGGTGGCTCCAGTCCTGTCCTACTTTGTTCCATTTTGCACTGGTTCTGGTTTTAGTTTTTTGTTTTGGTCCTAGTGACCTGTTTTCACCTCCCCTTTCCCAGTCACCCACACTCCCCCTTTCTTCCCCCACATTTTCTCACTTGTACTCTTCCATCCTTGCACTTTTTCATAGTTGTATTGCTCCCTCTCCTCAGGTCACCTCTCACTTTTCTCTCTTTTTTTTCTCCCAGTTTTTTCTTCTTTTTCCCCTCCTTTTTCTCCTTCTGTTCTGCTGTTTCCTGTGTAGAGTTAGCTTTCCCTTTTCATGCCTTTTTCTGCCTTTATTTCCTCCCTTTCTTCTCATCACTCACTCTTGTTTCAATACTAGCTGTGTCACTTCAGCACATCTTCACTCTTTTCTTTCTTTCCTTTTCTCATTTGTTCCCACTCACCTGCAAACACCCACACACTTCCTTAGTCCTTAAATAATTACAAGGTCTTGACTTATTATATAATATATATAATGTAATATATAATATATTAATATATAATCAATTTAATTTATTGTTAGTACTAAAGTCTTATGCCGCGTACACATGAGCGGACTTTATGGCAGACTTTGCCCGGCGGACTGGATTTCGTCAGACAATTCGATCGTGTGTGGGCTCCAGCGGACTTTGTTTTCTCAAAAGTTGGACGGACTTAGATTTGAAACATGTTTTAAATCAATCCGTCGAAATCGAGTCCGGTCGAAAAGTCCGCTCGTCTGTATGCTAGTTCGACGGACAAAAAGCCACGTTAGGGCAGCTATTGGCTACTGGCTATGAACTTCCTTGTTTTAGTCCGGTCGTACGTCATCACGTACGAATTCGACGGACTTTGGTGGATTGTGTGTAGGCAAGTCTGTTCATTCAGAAAGTCCGTCGTAAAGTCAGTCGAAAAGTCCGCCGGGCAAAGTCTGCCGTAAAGTCCGCTCGTGTGTACGCGGCATTACAGTGACTTGGGGATTGTTTGGTCCTGTCTTTCGGTTCCCGTATTCCCCGTGCCCCATTTCCCTGGTTTGGGCTCAAGCGCAGCCTCTTGCAGGTCCTCCTGGCCTCTTCGATATCTGCCCCCTACCCCTGTGTGGGGAGGCGTGAGTTCTTGCCGCATTGCCTGGATCCTCAGAGCAAATTTTTAAGCACAACAATTGAGAGTCCTACAGCCGTTAGTGGTAATTATAAAATCATAATGTAATGTGTTAATATTAATACACATTGTTGTTTGACTCTTTAACGTGTCCACTTATACAATGTATTTTTCTTTAGAGTTCTTTTACTCTTTCCCCCAGAAAGAAAGAGTTCTGACAATGGTCGAAACACGTCAGGTTTTTTTCAGTATGAATCTATATACCTATATCATGCTATGTTTTTCATGTACTTTCAACGACTGTATTCTGATGTATTTGCATTAGCCTCATCCACAGAGCTCATGTTTTAACATAATTCATGCTTCTGTATGTTATTACTTTTTTCAATAAATTTATATTTTTCTAAATTACCTTTGAAATTTTTGCTGCAACAAAAAACCCCATGGGGAAACCTTTCCTTTCTATATTCTGGGGCATGCAGCAACTTATATTCTGTAGAAATCGGGGCATGCAGCAACTTCTTATCTCACAACCAGCATTGCTTTGCATTTTTTAATAATAATAACAACATTCACTCAATCAATCAATCAACTCTTAAATTTATTTTAAAAAAACTAACTGCAATTGAGCCCACTCAGCTTTAAGGGTTAAAATCTTATGCAGGCTCTTGTCACATGATTCTGATCTTTGCAACACCCCTGTTAAGCTACACCATGTGTGGTTGAGTTTGCGATGGGCCCAGAGAGAGAGAATGAGGACTGAACAGTGCCTTGTGTTATCTCATGAGCTACAAGCAAGAGGGATTATGAAAGCCAAGTTCTTTAACCAAATTGTGGACACTTCTGTAGGGATCTGCTGCCCTCTATTTTCTGTATTTGTAAATAGCTTTTGCTTATTAAAGTGGAACTTCAGTCATTTTTCATCTTTCCACCTATTAAATCTTCTGCCCTTGTTGTTTTAACTTTGGATAGTAAAACATTTTTTTTCTGCCAATAAATACCTTATACAGCCCACTTCCTGTTTCTTGTCTGGAAAAGTGCCTAGGCTTATGACATCATGCACAGCTCTCTCTCTCTCACTCTCCTGAGAGTTTGCCAGGAAGGGAGGGGGGAGGAGTTACAAGAGGGCCAGTGAGAGCTGCAGAGCTGGAGGTGTGCCTCTGTGTGTCTGTGTAAATCCAGGAAGTGAACAGGCAGCAGCTTCAGCTGCCCACAGTTAAAATGGTCGCAGCCAGACTCAGTGGAGGGAGACTTCTGCAGCATATTTGGCAAGTACAGAATCACAGTATATATAAAATAACATGCAAAGTGGTTGGAGGGAAGCTTCAGAATGGCAAAGATGTTTTTATTACGAATGATGTGAGCAGACTGCAGTTCCTTTTTAAGTAAGATTGGTTACAGACTGCTAGTTGGATCGGAAACCCTGATTGGGGGACTGTGATGTTATATAAAGGGGAGTTTCCAGTCAGTAAACTCAGAACAAAGCCACGTGACCTTATCCACACAGGAGTTGCTGCACTTCACCCATGTCATAAGCAGAGACTATTAGGCAAGTATTCTAATAGGTTAACTGCAGCTGCCCAATGCATTTTGAGTATGTATTGGAAATCCTGTGACGGACATATCTCTGTTATTATATCACATGTGTACCAGATAACTAGGTCTGTGCTACTGTACACTCTACTTCAGGGGTCTCCAAATGATGGCCCTCCACTTGTTCAGGAACTACAATTCCCATCATGCCTAGCCATGTCTGTGAATGTCAGAGTTTTACAAGGCCTCATGGGATGTGTAGTTCCGCAACAGCTGGAGGGCCATAGTTTGAAGATCCCTGCTCTACTTTATTAGGTACACCTTGCTAGTACCGGGTTGGACCCCCTTTTGCCTTCAGAACTGCCTTCATTCTTCGTGGAATAGATTCAACAAGGTGTTGGAAACATTCCTCAGAGATTTTGGTCCATAGTGACATGATAGCATCACGCAGTTGCTGCAGATTTGTCGGCTGCACTTCCATGATGCGAATCTCCCGTTAGACCACATCCCAAAGGTGCTCTATTGGATTGAGATCTGGTGACTGTGGAGGCCATTGGAGTACAGTGAACTTATTGTCATGTTCAAGAAACCAGTGGTGAGATGATTTGAGGTTTGTGAAATGGTGCATTATCCTACTGGAAGGAGCCATCAGAAGATGGGGACACTGTAGTCATAAAAGGATGGACATGGTCAGCAACAATACCCAGGAAGGCTGTGGCATTTAAACGATGCTCGATTGGTACTAAGATGCCCAAAGTATGCCAAGAAAATATCCTCCACACCATTACACCACCGCCACCAGCCTGAACCGTTGATACTAGACATGTGCAATTTGTTTCGGTCTGAATAAAAATTGGGACAATTTTTTTGTTACATCTGAATGAAATAGTAAAGAAAAGTAAGGAATTTCATTGAAATCTGTTAAAATGTATTTTGTTTATTCATTTTCTAATGAATTCCAACTTTTCAGAAAGATTAGAATTTGGATCGGCTGATTTGAATTCTGTGTGAAGAAATAGCTGGTTGTTAAGCAGCGGACCGGGAAGCCGTCCTTAACAGCCATGAGTCCTCATCTGTCAGCGGGCTTCCCCAATGATAGATGAATGTAAAGATAAAGAATGCCGTCAATTGCCCGGCAATTGAAAAATGTTAAAAAAATGGCGTAGGGTCCCCCCAGTCCATACCAGGCCCTTGGGGTCTGGTATAAATTTTAAGGGAAACCCCACACCATTTTTTTTTTCTAAATGGCGTGGGGTCCCCCCAAAATCCATACCAGACCCTTATCTGAGCATGCAGCTCGGCAGGTCAGGAAAGGGGGGGGGGGGGGCGAGTGAGTGGCCCCCCTCCTGAACCATACCGGGCCACATGCCCTCAACATGGGGGATGGGTGCACCTTGTTGATGGGGACAAGGGCCTCTTCTTGACAACCCTGGGCTGTGGTTGTCAGGGTCTGCAGGTGGGGGGGCTTATCGGAATCTGGAAGCCCCCTTTAACAAGGAGGCCCCCAGATCCTGGCCCCGCCTATGTGAATGGGTATAGTGTCCCTTAATGTAAATCCATCGGTAATCATGACACCCGTCGGACCCGAAAAATAGAAAAAAATAAAAATCCCCCCTCTCCTGGGAGGTCTCCTGCCATATGCCTGCTCTGCGCTTTGACAGTTCTTATATAGGCAAAGGCCACGGCCACCCCACCACGTCACCCGGTGCCACCGCCCCCTTTTGACATCACGTGACGTCAAAAGGAGACGGGGCCACCCGGTTACATTACAAAGTGGCCCCGTCTCCTTTTGACGTCACGTGATGTCAAAAGGGGGCGGTGGGGGGCGTGACCGGAGGCCGCTCGGCATGGACGCCTAACCTCATAGCTCTCCTCCAGCCCGCAGCTTAAAGGCCTGAAAAGGGGGATTTTCAGCTCCATTATATGGGAGGAAATAGAAGGACCAGATCCTCCAGGACCCGGGGTTCGTCCCAGCCACCACCCGGCTCCGCTGCGACCATCCGGACATACTTTAATCAGCCCTCCATGTCGGAGGACGATCGGGACAAGATGGCGCCGACAGCCTCCTCCTCCGCCACGAGACCGCAACGACAACAGCTCTCGGCGGCTTCATCCACACTTCACAACAAGGAGGAACAGATTCAGGGGATAGATGGACTGTCCGGTCAAGGGACCACAGCGGTGAGTCCCCCCCCACCTCTCCCTGAGACGCCCCGGAGCACACCGCGGGACACCTCACTAGGCCGCACTGCACCTTCTTACACACAGTGCTCAGAGGCCTTCCCGCAACTGCTGCGCTCATTGTCAGAGAGGTACGATCTCCCCCACTCCTTCACTCCAATCAAGTGACTTTCCCCCACTACCGGATCCGGAGGGTGACTGGAGCAGCGGTCGGGGACAAGGTACTCACCATGGGAGATTTACCCCCCAGCAAGTCCATGGCCCCCCTCCGAGCACCCCCCAGCCACAGAGGCCCGGACGCCAGGGCGCCCTCAGACCGATGGGACAGGGGACAGACCACACTAAATCATACGCCCAGGTGGCCTGTTCACCAACTGGGTCCCCCCTGGACAACCCGGCGGGGGCCCACCCCTCCCCTCCTAAGCAGAGGCCTACATGGGGAGACCCACAGGCACCTAAAATACCACCTCAGCTGCAATCACAAGACCCATATGATCCTATGCTCCCCCCAGCATTACACAGGGAATCCTCCCCCCCAAGCTACCCCCAACCTCATATGGGCCACAGCTCACGTTTGCAGCAGCCCACTTCCTGGCAGGACTGTTTCCAAGCCATACCCACAAAAGAGGACTTCAAACTCCTTATCGAAGAGGTTAAATCCGCATGTCGGGCGGAAATCCAGATTATCCACACCAATCTCAAACATCTCTCTGAGAGGATGGAAATGGCAGAGGAGGAAATCCAAGAGACCAAACTGACAGTCCACCGTACCCAATTACAAGGGGCAGATCACCATTTAATGCTTCGGAACATGCAACGTCACATCGAGGACCTCGACAATAGGGGGCGTCGAAATAATATCCGAATCAGAGGTCTACCTGAATCAGAGGGTCCTGAAGACCTCCAGGAAACCTTGCAGCTTCTATTCAACGACCTCCTTGGGGACCCCCCAGAGAAACCTCTAGAAATGGACCGAGCTCATCGGGCCCTGCGTCCCAAAGGACCGGCCTCCAGACCCCGTGATGTTATCTGTAGGGTCCATTCCTTCCCCTTAAAGGAGGACATTATGCGCAAAGCACACAGTGCAAAGAGAGTGGTCTTTGAAAATACACAAATCCAGCTCTTCCCAGATCTCTCCTGGATCACCCTGCAGAAGAGAAGATTGCTCCAGCCCCTGCTTATCTTACTTCAAGAGAAAGACATTACATATAGATGGGGCTTCCCCTTCAGCCTTACAGCCCGCCGTCAGGGTAAATCTGCAACACTACGCTTTCCGGAGGACTTGGAGAACTTTTGCGACACTCTAGAGATCCCCACCCCCCGGCTGCCCGACTGGGATCTCGTGGACTTGCCAGCACCACCTCCCGTGGTGTGGCAGAAGATCCCCCCGACCAAACGCCCCAGAGACCGGGACTCACCTCGAGGATCTACTAAACCCAAGCCTAAAAAAGGCTGATTGGCGAGACATTTACCTCTATCCTACCCATTTTTGCTACAACTGCTCCCCCTAAGGCCCTTCTTTTTTCAGTCATTGTATTTTCAATGTCGGGTTTTTTTTTCTGTTATAGGAGACTAGTTAGTGTTAGTCCTGGTTGTTTCCGGCCCACTAGGCCCCCTGGTGGTTTATCCTACTAAGGTTCCTCTCTAGTATTTAGTTCAGATAGCCTCATTTCAGTTGAACTTGTATTGAAGGGTTCTCTATGTCCCCCCGGACCGAGCCCTGGTTTGGGGTTCTGGCCGGGGAGACTTATTGGAACTTACTGGAGCTTGGGTGGTCTATACTGCCCGGGCCCACAATGAATCGTTTATTCTTAATTGTGATGGTAATAATCATTTTCAGTTTCTTTTCCCTCTTCCACTCTTTCTCCTTTCCTCTTCTCCCTCCCCCCATCCTCTCCCCCTCACTGGTCTGTCGCGGATCTGGGACGGTCACCTGGTCGAGCCTCATCTGTGGATCTCTCCGTCCTCCGACTCTCGTAGAAGCGTCCCAGCAGGATAAGCTAAGTAAACATGCCCCCACATATACCAAGAAACATGGTTAGATTTATCTCACTCAATGTTCACGGGCTGAACTCAAATAAAAAAAGGCATCTTACATTGAAAGAAATCAGGAGATCAGGGGCAGACATAGCACTACTACAGGAAACACATTTTAATAAGGGGGGTGCCTTCGCCTTCGCATCCAGACATTATCCTCAGGCCTTTCAAGCATTCAACCCTCGTAAACGTGCAGGTGTAGCGATCTTATTTAAACACGGATCCCCGTTCAAATGCTTAGAGTCCTTCATTGACCCAAGGGGACATTATATAATCTTGCATGGCCAGTGGCAATCACAGGCAATAACCATCTGCAATATCTACGCCCCTAACGTACGTCAGATACAATTCCTATCCAAGGTTCTTGCACGCCTCTTTAAGTCCCCCAGCGAATGTCTGATCGTGGGTGGAGATTTCAATTTGGCGCACTCGGTGGGATTGGACCGCCATGTGATTAACCCCACAGCCCCACAGGCCCGAGCTGCCCGTGATTCCAAGCTATTTAGACAATTAACCAGGCGTCACGCCTTATTTGATACATGGCGAACACTCCACCCAGGAGACAGACAATATACCTTTTTTTCAGCCCCCCACCGTATGCATTCCCGTCTAGATTATTTCTTTGTCAATAACGCCACCTTACGGATCACAAAGATGGCCCAGATCCTTCCCATCTCCTGGTCAGATCATGCCCCAATAACCTTATCACTTGAGATGGGAGTCGTGGCGCGTAAACCCAGCAATTGGCAGTTAAATAACTTTCTCCTCCAACATGTCCCGTCTAAGTCGGAATTAGAGACGACTTTGAAAAACTACTTCTCAGATAACAATACTCCCGACGTCTCCCTTACCACCCTCTGGGAGGCTCACAAGGCAGTTTTCAGGGGACGATGCATCGCGCTTTCTTCAGCCATGAAAAGAAACGCGATAGCATCCAAGCTCCAAACTGAGAAAGAACTCAAAGTCCTAGAACTTCGCCTACAAGCCTCGCCATCTATATCTCTCCTTAAAAAAGTGGTGTGTCTTAGAAACACCCTTCGAGATCTGGCACTAGGCCAGGTAGAGAAAGCACTCCTGCGACTAAAACAAACCTACTATGACAAAGGCAATAAAGCCCACTCCCTTCTAGCACGCAAATTGTCTGAACGCTCCCATATGTCCACCCCTCACCAAATTAAAGATAGGTCGGACACTCTACGTACACACCCTCAAGACATAGCCCAGACCTTTGGGGAATTCTACACCTCCCTGTATAACAACCCTGAGATCCCCCATGACCCGTTACCTCCCGATCTTAAGGAACGAATGCGACACTATTTAGAAGACAGTGGCCTTCCTAGACTCCAAAGAACGGACCTTGAGTCACTCAACGTCCCAATCACAGAGGAAGAAATAATAGCCACTATAAAAACCCTGCCCACACACAAATCCCCCGGTCCAGATGGGCTCCCCTACGAGTACTATAAGACATTCCTCCCGATTCTATTACCCTACATGTGTAATATATTTAACGCCTTTTTTCAGAACACTACCATTCCCGCAGATATGCAGAGATCATTTCTCACGCTTATCCCCAAGCCTGACAAGGACCCCTCTGTATGTGCAAGTTACAGACCAATCGCACTTCTTAACTCAGATTTAAAAATCTTTACTAAGCTTCTCTCAATGCGATTGAACCTGATACTTCCTTCCTTGATACACAAGGACCAGGTGGGCTTTGTCCCCCTGCGTCAGGCGGGGGATAACACGAGACGAATTATTGACCTTATCGATGTGACGAACAGGGAAGGAATAGATGCGTTGGTTCTGGGTCTCGACGCAGAAAAGGCTTTTGACCGCCTTGGTTGGCCTTTCCTGTTCGCCACACTGCACTATATGGGATTCCGGGGCTCTTTTCTGCAGGCTATTAGACATTTATACACCAATCCCTCATCCCAGGTTAAAACCCCCTTTGCGTTGTCACAGACCTTTCCGATTGCTAATGGAACTCGCCAGGGGTGCCCGCTATCACCGCTACTATTTGCGCTCTGTGTAGAGCCCCTGGCGGCGACCATCCGGAAAAATACAAACATACACGGGATCCAGGTGAGAGATAGGGAATTTAAGCTGGCTTTATTTGCCGACGATATCATACTCACCCTGACCCAACCCAGGATTTCACTTCCCAATCTACATGCTGAGCTCGACTTGTATAGATCCCTATCGGGCTATAAAATAAACGCAGCCAAATCTGAAGCCCTGCCTATTAATATACCGGCTCAGGAGATTCAACATTTACAACAATGCTTCCCCTACCATTGGAATGACTTATCCTTAAAATACCTGGGAATCCAGATTACCTCCTCCTACTCTACCCTGTATAGAGCCAACTATCCCCCCCTCCTAAAAAATATCAGAGACCTACTAAGAAAATGGAAGGCGCATCATATATCCCTCTTAGGGAGGATAGCCTCGGTTAAGATGGTTATTCTGCCAAAACTGCTCTACCTATTCCAAACTCTCCCCATTCCAGTCCCAACAGCGGAACTGCGGAAAATACAGGCGGACATGATACGTTATATATGGAACTATAAGAGACACAGAATACCACGACCGGTCCTGCTGGCGTCGCGAACGGACGGCGGGCTATCCTTTCCTGACATAACCAAATATTACCAGGCAGCCCAACTGCGAGCCCTGGCCTCATGGTTTACCCAACGCTCCTATAACAAGTGGACAGAAATCGAAAAACTGTGGATGGCACCGGTCCACCCAAACAGTATGTTATGGAATGCGAGGGCGAAGGTAGATTCCTCCCAGCTTCTGGGCCCCATGCTGCACCTTAGCACACTCTGGCGTAGACTGTCACGAGCCCACACACTATGCTCCGAGAGATCACTCCTTACGTCCTTTCTATACAATCCCAAAATGCCCGCAGGTCTCACACATCAGATGTCCTCCCCGTGGGCGACCAGAAACCTGTTCCACTTCGGTCACCTAGTCCACCCATGCATTCGCAGGCTACTCTCCTTCGCGGAGCTTCAAAAAAAATTTGGCATCCCAAAGCAAGCATTCTATGGTTACCTGCAACTCCGACACTATGCCCAATCTATTACCCCAGACCTACAATTCTCAACCCCAACCACATTTGAGGGCCTGATACTAGAAGGCTCGACTAGACGAGGGCTAATCTCTGACATATACCGAATTTTGAATTCCTACAGTTTCCCGGATCAGGGCAAGCACACATACATGCTCCGATGGGAGAAGTATCTAGGCGAGGAGATACCAGAAAACACATGGCAGGTGATCTGGTCCCAGGCAGCCAAAAGCTCAGTCACTCTGTACTTTGTACAAGGAGAACGCATATAAAATTCTCTATTTCTGGTACATGACGCCTGACGTACTCCGAGCCATATACCCCTCCAGTTCGGACAGATGTTGGCGATGTTGCAAAGATAGAGGGACCCTATTTCATATTTACTGGTTATGCCCTAAAATTGCCCCGTTCTGGACGGAAGTTCAATCGCTACTGACTCGCGTGTTGGGGGTACAGGTGCCCTGGTCCCTGAAACTATTTCTCCTTGGGGTGTCCGGGTTGAATATATCCCGCCACTCTAGGAAACTGATGGGCCATATAATCACGGCGGCAAGGTGCTTGGTCGCACTGCGTTGGAAAAAACAGACCCCTCCCACTCAAACAGATCTATACACCAGAATAAAGGACATAGAGCTCATGGAAAAAATGACAGCCCGCTTACAAGATAGACTGGAAACACATGACAAAGTCTGGGAAGATTGGCATAGACAGGAGGACCCACCCTAGACTGGCGGCAGAACCTCCCTCCCCCCCTCCTCCCTCCCCCCCTTCTTTTATCCTATATTCTCTTCTCTTTTTCTTTCTCTCTCTACTATCTCTTTCCTTATTTTTGGACTATGTCCAGTATAAAATAGATATCTGTTGGTTAACGAATTTTCCAGATAAAGAATGTACTTCATTTTTATTTTATCTAGCTGAAAATATCCCATTGCCTATCGAATGTCAGGCTGAACGTCTACCAATGATACTCTGTATCGAGCAAACTACAACTCTTTTGTACTTTTATATATCTGTGACCAATAAAAATTGTTATTTGAAGAAAAGGGGGCGGTGGCACCGGGTGACGTGGTGGGGTGCCCCTTGCCTATATAAGAACCGTCAAATGTGTTAATATATAAAAAATAAAAAAATCAGCTTCAGTGAAGATGTATATGCACACCCTTTTTCCACAGTGAGGGGGCAAGCCTGCTTACCAGAAACCGTTGACTCTCAAATTATAGAGAAGTCAACAACAGCATAGTAGAAATCTGTGGCTAGATGAGACAACCGGACTCCAGCTATTTACGCACATCCTCAATCAGTGCAAGCCATAGTGGTGTATAGGTTCCATGGTCTCCTTACACAAAGATCCACATTTCCAGCAATAAGCAAGACTCTCAGTGTTACCTCAAAAGAATGAAAATGACAAGACCATAGTGCAATACGTCTATAAAGCTCTAAACACTATTTATTGAGAAGAAAACCACTCACATTAGAAAACATTAAAGAGGCATAACAAACAATGTTCAAAGATGGGCGCAGCAAGGTAGCGTGCTTATGTCATGCGTTCCAGTCCCGCCTTACGCATATCATCATATTCTGTCCTCCTCAGAGGCGTGGCAGCCCGACGTGAGCACACTATATATATAGAGAGAGAGAGAGAGAGAGAATGAGCCGGATATGACCGGCTGGAAGCTCGACATCTTCACAATGCGCTCCACCAGGGCCGGGACGAGGGGTGGGCAGGAGGGGCAGCTGCCCTGGCACTGTGGTATCATGTGAAGGGGGAGGGCACCATGAGAAGGGAATTTGTGTTGGGAGTGGAAAGTTGGCAGGGGGTAAGAATCGCTCTAGGAGGGGAAATTTGGGAAGGTGTGCTAGGAGTGGTGATTTGTGCTGGGAGGGGGGGATGGGTGAAGAGGACTTGTGCTAAGAGGGGGGATTTGGGGGTTTTGTGGTGTTATGGTGGGTGGGGGGGTGCTAAGTTTAGAAATTTTGATTTGTGCTAAGATCAGACATTTTGATTTGTGCTAGGATCAGAATTTTTTTTTGGGGGGGGGGGATTTATGGTAGGCATGATTGGGGGATATTTGTGCTAGGAGGGGGGATTTAGGGTGGGGGTGACGGGTGAGGATTTGTGCTTGGAGGGAAAATTTGAGGGGTAGAGGATTTGTTCTGGGGGCATGTAGGAAGAGAGAGGATTTAAGCTGGGGGGATGTGAGGGCAAATATTTGTGCCAGGAGGGGAGATTTCAGCAGGGGGGTGGATTTGTACTGGGAGGAAAGTGGGATTTATGCTTAGAGGGGGAGTATGCAGATTAGTGCTCAATTTTTTTTGGGGGGGGGATTTTTTCTGACACATAATCATACATCTTGAGGGGGGGGGGCAATTTTGCATGTTCGCCCTGTGCTCTAGATGACCTTGTCCTGACACTTCGCTCCACTATGCATTCAAAAGTATGGAAAGGGCCAAGAACCCCCCGATCACATGACTTGCATCATGCATCAAGTGCGGAAGTATAATAACTTCCAATCTGTTAAAAAAACTGCAATGGGAATCAAACTAAATGTGCTTAAAACCAAACGGACGATTAGTCCGTTGGAAATTTGATGAAAAAACGAATGATGTTATATATTTCATCACTAAATGCAAATGCAGGCGACGCACTATATGTAAACTTAAGGTAACGCCATCTTGTGGAGATGTAGCAAACTACTGACAGATATATAAAAACCAAGAAAGTACACACTATGTTGCTCACGAATTCATGACATATAAAAATGACATGTGAAAAATTATTCCTCACAATACTAATATTCATGGACATATAATATATCATAAAATTTGATGACCACAAAACATTATGTAGAAGAAAAATTTAAATAAAAAATACCCATAAAGATTAATCACCCATTGTTCAAGAAGCAATTTACATTCCATTCCACATTTATGCTGAGTGGGCTGTAAGATTTGAGATCAAAAATCCAGCGTGTCTCCTGCCTGGAAATTTCTCGCCTGACCAAACTACCCCTCCAATCAGTGATTTTCCAGCGTTTTGTTAGCCTAACCAATTAAAGACCACTTACCACATATATACTGCGGCAGGGCATTTCTGTTGCGTGAAATCACGTATCTGTACGTCATTCTGTGCAATAAATACTGGGGCTAGACACTCTGGGTGCGCTTCGCGCGCCCATTGGACAGAGGGGGAGCCAATTAGCAGGTCCGGTGGACCCAATGTCCGCTGGCTACACGCGAACGTTCCCCAGAGAGGCAGTACAACGATCTGTCTATGTAAACAAGGCAGATCGCCGTTCTGTTAGGGGAGGACACAGAGACCTTCTATTCCTGCAGGAAGACAGATCTCTGTGTTCCCCCAGTCAGACCATTCCCCACACAGTTAGCAAGCACCGCCTACGAACACACTTAACCTTTTGTTAACCCCTTCCCAGCCAGTGTCATTAGTACAGTAACAGTGCATATTTTTAGCACTGATCACTGTTATAATGTCACTGGTTCCCAAAAAAGTGTCACTTAGTGTCCGATTTGTCTGCCACAATGTCGCAGTCCCGCTAAAAATCGCTGATCTCCGCCATTACTGTACTAGTAAAAAAATAAATAAATAAAAATGCCATAAATATATCCCATAGTTTGTAGCTGTCATTGGCGAAAACCAATCAATATACGCTTATTGGGATTTTTTTTTGACCAAAAATATGTAGCATAATACATATTGGCCTAAATTGATGAAGAAGTTTGATTTTTTTACATTTTTTTGTTGGGAATGTTTTATAGCAGAAAGTAAAAAATAGTGGGTTTTCTTTTTCCAAAATTGTCACACTTTTTTTGTTTGTAGCGCAAAAAATATAAAAACTGCAGAGGTGATCAAATACCACCAGAAGAAAACTCTATTTGTGGGGGAAAAAAAAGGACATCAATTTTATTTGGGTACAACGTCGCACGACCGCGCAATTGTCAGTTAAAATAACGCAGTGCCGTATCGCAAAAAATGGGCTGGTCATTAAGGGGGTAAAACCTTCTGGGGCTGAAGTGGTTAAAAAAAACGCTAGTGTGCATGGAGCCTAAGGCACTAGTGTTTTTTTAAACTCCTAGAAACTGCTATTAGCATTTTTTTTCTGCTCCTAGAAGCTAAATAGTGTTATCCAATGTGTCCATGCACACTACTTTAGGCTATTAGGCTACTTTCACACTGAGGCGTGCGGGCGCTGGCGGTACAATGGCGCTAAATATAGCACCCCTTTACCGTCATTATAGCGGCGCTAGCGGGCCGGTTTTAACCCACCGCTAGCGGGCGAAAAAGGGTTAAAACTGCCCGCAAAGCGCCGCTGCAAAGCGCCCCATTGTTTTCAATATGAAGGGGCCCTTTAGGAGCGGTAAATACACCGCTCCTACAGCATTCAAAATATGCGGCTTGCAGGACTTTTTTGACCTCTCTGCAAGCGCACCGCTCCAGTGTGAAAGCCCTCGGGGCTTTCATACTGGAGTGCATTGAGCGGCTCTTTCGGGGCGCTTTGCAGGTGCTATTTTTAGCACTTTAGCGCCTGCAAAGCGCCTCAGTGTGAAGGGAGCCTTAGCGTTTTTTCAGCTTCAGCATCTAGGAGCAGAAAAAAAATCTTTTGTAGAGTTTCTTGGAGCATTTTTCCAACAGAAACACTCCTAAATGCTGCTAAACCCTCCTAATCGCTACTAATATTGCTTTTTAACCTTTTTTTTTTCCTTTTGCAAAAAGATAATAAAACACTAACGCTCATAAACACTCCTGAATGCTGTTAAAATGCTACTACAAAAAGCTATTACCAGCGTTTTTTAGCTTAATACAAGCGCTAGTGTGCATGGAGCTTTATATTGTAGTCCACCTCCTCCCCAGCCCTTCTCCCAATTTAAAACTCACCTGTTCCTAATTCAAAAAAATATTGGCTATTAGACCTTGTCAGCACCCCACAGCTGTTTGTCAAAATCTTCCACTTCCTGTCTTCTCCTCAAATCGCTTGCAATGCACCGATTTACAAAAGTAGTCCCTGCACTACTTTTGCCAATTTCAGGTGCGACCTCAACAGACATCTGTGCATGAAGCCGCAAAGATGTCTTTCAAGTAGCACCTAAAATCGCACTGACCTGCTACTTTGAAATCGCGCTACTTCAAGTAAAGTAGCACGATTTCAAAGTAGCATTAATGTGAACCAGGGCTTCTACATGGACTTAAACAGTAATGTCAGCAGGATGGACTAGCAAGTCTATAGCCGCGTACACACGATCGGACTTTTTGACGGGAAATGTGTGATGACAGGAGGCTGTTGGAGGTAAATCTGACCGTGTGTACGCTCCATCGGACAATTCTTGTCGCATTTTCCGCGGACAAATGTTGGATGGCAGGTTTTCAGATTTTCCGCGGACAAAGGTCTGCTGTCGGATTTTCCGAGCGCGTGTACACAAGTCCATCGGACAAAAGTCCAAAGTACAAACACGCATGCTCGGAAGCAAGGACGAGCCAGAATCGGTCGGTCTTGTAAACTAGCGTTCATAATGGAGAATTAACATTCGTGACGCAGCAAATTATGAAATCTGGAAATGCAGCGCACAATTCTCTTCTTCTTTAATGGGATAATAATGAAGCTGCTTTGCTGGTGATACTGATGGAGTTATTGCAAACACATTTTCAAAGGCTTTTTTTTTTCTAGTGATATCAAGAATATTATTATGCTTTTTTTTTTTTTACATTGTATTTTTTTAAATGTAACTGCCGACTCCCAAACTGTCATTTGAAGTAAAACACAGAGCCAAGTATTATTCTACACAATTTTTTTATTGTGCATTAAAAAAAGGAAAACAAATAAAATTAGACATGCTATCTGCCAATAGAACTTAACCAAAAAGTGCATTTTATGCATCCAAAAATATAGAATATATAACAAATCAAATCATTATTCAACCAAAAAAATAATGTCAAAGCAATAACTCCAAGGCCAATAATAAATAACACGTTGTCTCCTCTGATTCCGCAACATGTCTGGTTGATGAACGGCGGTTCAGAAACGAATTGAAAAGCACGAAATGAAAAGCGCGAAATGAAAAGTGCGAAATGAAAAGTGCGAAATGAAAAGCGCGAATCAACACTCACCAAACTTCTACTATCACGAAATTAGCAGAAGGAGCTCATACTTGTTGGCCGACAATTCCTTGCCGTTTGTATGCAAGACAAGTTTGGGCCAACGCCCTTCGAACAAAAGTCACCGGTTTTGTTGGCCATCAATCCGATCAGCTTTAGAGGTGCTCTGGAGGATCTGTTGCCCTAAATGCTATTGAAATGTGCATGTACCTTAGACCGCCCTTTAAAGTCTATTGGTAGCTGTAGACATCGGATAGATGGACAGGCTGGTGATGCTGCTCACATGTGGGTATGGATACAATAAAATTCTATATGCTTCTCGTATGACAATAACTTATAAGTTATTATGACCATTCATTTTTTCGGCTGCTAATTTTGTGATGGTATTTCTTGGAATGTGGCTGTCATGCCGTCAGCTTTTTGTACAATTTCATGCTCCCAACTTTGTGGGAACAGTTTGGGGATTGTCCCTTCCTGTTCCAACATGACTGCGCACCAGTGCACAACGCAAGGTCCATAAAGACATGGATGAGGGAGTTTGGGGTGGGGGAACTCGACTGGCATGCACAGAGTCCTGAACTCCTGACAGAACACCTTTGGGATGAATTAGAGTGGAGACTGCGAGCCAGGCCTTCTCGTCCAACATCCGTGCCTGACCTCACAAATGCGCTTCTGGACTAATGGTCAAACATTCCCATAGACACACTCCTAAACCTTGTGTACAACCTTCCCAGAAGAGTTGAAGCTGTTATAGCTGCAAATGGTGGGTCAACTCAATCATGAACCCTAGGGACTAAGACTGGGATGCCATTAAAGTTCATGTGCATGTAAAGGCAGGCGTCCCAATACTTTCGGTAATATAGTGTATAAATATAATGTTATCAGTCAGTCATAAAATAAAATCTCCAGAAATGTTTTCTCAAAGCCCCTTTGACCTCTTTGTTCCTCAGGCAGTAAATTATTGGGTTTACGACTGGTGTCAAAATGCTGTACAAGAGAGATGCTAAATTTTCCAGCTCAACGGAGTAACCTGTTGGTCCAATGTAATTAAGGATACCTGTGCTGTAGAACGCTGTGACTATGATGAGATGGGAGGAGCAGGTAGAAAAGGCCTTCGATCGTCCTTCAGAAGACTTGATCTTCATGATGGTGGAGATGATGTGGATGTAGGTTATAACAATATAAAGAAATGGTGTAAAGCCAAGGAACACGCTGACTACATACATTAATATTTTGCTGGTCTTGGTGGAGTTACAGGCTACGTGTACCAATGGTGGAACATCACAAAAAAAATGATTTATACTGTCTTCCGATTTACAGAATCTAAGTTTGGAAGCCATGACCGTATGAAGCATAGAATCGAGGAACCCACCCAGCCATGATGCAGCGGCAAGCCCGGCACAAAGTTTCATTCTCAAGAGCACCGGATAACGTAACGGGTTGCATATGGCAACAAAACGGTCATACGCCATCACAGCCAATAGAATACACTCAGCCCCACCTAGAGAGACAAACAGATATAATTGTGCAATACAATTGGCAAAGGAAATCCTTTTGTTGCCTGTAGCACAATTGAATATTATGATTGGGAGAGTAGTCGAGGAGTAACAAATGTCCAACACAGAGAGATTACTAAGAAAAAAGTACATTGGTGTGTGCAGATGTGCTTCAACCCTAATGATGATGAAAATGCAGAAATTGCCAATCAGGATAGTGCAATAAATGAGGGATAACAAAAAGGTGATGATGAAGAACTGATCATTGGAAAAATTCAACAATAGAATATTCGTCACCATTGTCTGGTTCTCGTACGGGTGCACTGCAGTAAAGGACATCTAAAACAAAAAAAGTCACTCATTAAAGGATGTATTTCAATAAAACTCTCTGGTAGATGATGTAGTATTATCTGATATAACAAAATCATTTTTTACTGGCAGGCAGCACAGGAGCCAGTCCAAATTGTTGGCTAAAGTAAATTTCCCCCATTTGTCAACATCTCAAAGCCCTAATCAGTTGAAAGTTCATCATCCACTCCTCTACGTCTCCTATTTCTCTCTCTGTGACCCTTGTACATTCAATAGGTGCTCCTATCCCGAAGACACATGTAGCAAGGTCCCAGGCCTCCTTCGATCTAATGAGAACCTCCAGGACCAGAGATAGCTGACATCCTTCTGTATGTGGTGGGTTGTGAGGCATGGTGGGAGCAAAGCAATTAGATTCATTGGGCGCCAGACACTTCTTGAATGCAAAATAGATTTTATTTTTACAGAACTTTGGGGGAGAGAGTTAGGGCTTGGACACCCTTAGGTAGTTCCAAGATAAATTGGCAGACTCCGAGACTTCAACAGGAGGACAGCCATGCAGGGAAAGGCATCCAGCAAGATGCCACATCTGCATGTGAAAGAATGCTGTCTCCTATGGCAACAGTCTTTAACAGTTCCTAACCCAAAGTATAACAGTTCCTTCGTTTCCACTACCATCACTTCTTGTAGTTCTTCAGCCCACTGAGCTCCCAGTCTCTCACTAGACTAGATGATCCACTGCCACTGAATCCCTTGAGTCTTCACGGTAGTATCTTCCTCAAGCGTCACCCCCCCCCTCTCTGCTGGGTCCCTAGCTTGGCACTCAAGATACTCCTCAAGCTTCACCCCACTGGCCTGCTCGGTCCCTGGCTTGATACACAAGGCTGCTCTGCAAGCCTCACCTCCGCTGGCTGGGCCCCCTGACGCCTGCTGAAGTTTCCAGATTCTTCACCGTCCCCAGTTGGTGAGAGTACTGCTTTGGTACTTGCTTCTGCTACTCATTCATGTGCATGTAAAGGCAGGTGCCCCAATACTTTTGACAATAAAGTGTATATCCTATTGTTACAGAATGACCAAGGGTCTGACATGTTTTTGTCTGGAATGAAAATTTTCTTCTGCCAGACGCTGGTGCTGGTTTCAGTATAACAAAGTACATGTGACAAATAATGTTATTATAAATGTTATTTAAAAAGAAATAAAATAATAAGCAACATACCTTAGCATTTCATAAAATGGTTGTGTATAATTAGATATAACAAGATAATAAAAACTACAGAAAACAGCCTGGATGAAAGGTCTGTAGACTACAATAACTATACTTTATTTCATTATTATTACTATTATTATTATTATTATTATTATTAATATTTGTGCTATGACATTCTGCATCTTGAAAGCCAATGTCACACGTACACTTAGCCTGCACCTACCTAATGAGAACCGCTGAATATTTAGAGAATTTATCTTGAAAGCAGAACCCATTGGGAATTTCTTTCTTGTCACCTGCAATAATATAACTGGAATGATATTATAAGAACACAAATAAAATTACATTAATGAAAGAACACGTGAAAAATAATAAGCCCTCAAGGGCCTTTTACATATTCTTATCATGAACTATATTATAACTATACTGTCTATCTATGTTTTGTAAAGTGCTGAGCAAACTGTTGGTACTATTTAATTCCTGAATAATAATAATAATAATAACATACAGTGAATCTATAAATTGCTAAATTCATTCAGGAAAAAAACTGTAATTGGGCCCACTCAGCTTTAAGGGTTGAAACCTCATACAGGCTCTTGCCACATGATTCTGATCTTTGCAACGTCCCTGTAATGTACAATATGTGTGTTTGAGTTTGCCACGAGCTCAGTGAGAGAAAGTGAGGACTGAACAGTGCCTTGTGTTATCTCATGCTGATGAGCTACAAGCAAGAGGGATTAACAAAGCCAAGTTCTTTAATCAGTTGTGGACACTTCTGTAGGAATGTGCTGCTCTCTACTGTCTGTATTTTTAAATAGCTTTTGCTTAATATTTGCCACAGAGTTAGTTGGTTACAGACAGGTAGAGCTCCCTGTTAGCTGGGTCAGAAACCCTGATTGGAGGGCTGTGAAGTTATATAATGGGGAGTTTCCATGAAGTAAACTCAGAACAAAGCCACATGACTTTATACATACAGGAGCTGCTGTACTTCACCCAGGCCAGAAGCAGAGACTATTAGGCAAGTGTTCTAATCCGTTAACAGCAGCAGCTCATAGCGTTTTGAGTGTGTATCTGAAATCCTGTGACAGAGGCATCTCTGTCTGTTATAGGGTTGCCACCTCATCCCTTTAAAACCGAACACATATTAAGTACATAGGTTCTGGGGCTGATTAAGGTGGTAATTAAACTAACTTGTTGCTTTATCTGCATTCAATTAGCCTCAGAACCTGTGTAATTCATATGTGCTCGGGTTTAAAGGGATTTTCACATTCACATTTCATCATTCACTGTTTGTTAGCCCACTCACCCGTCATTCACACACACTTTTTAATTATTAATTTTCAACTTTCAGCTCTTTTACTTCTGCATCCACACACTTGGTGTTGCCGGCAGCCGCGATGTCCTGCGGCCACCTGCGATCGCTCCACAAAGAGCGAAAACGGGAATCTATCAATGTAAACAAACAGATCTCTGTTCTGACAGGGGAGTTCAGAGTGATTGTCTGTCCCTAGTGATTAGGAACAGCGATCTCTCTGTACTCCCAGTCAGTCCCCTCCCCCCACAGTTAGAAACACCTCCCAGGGAACACATTTAACCTATTGATCACCCCTTGCTGTTAACCCCTTCCCTGCCAGTGATATTTATACAGTAATCAGTGCAATTTTACAGCACTGATCGCAGTATACATGTCAATGGTCCCAAAAATGTGTCAAAAGTGTCTTTGTAAACACACAAATCCCTGTTCTGTGGGAGAGGAGAGGCATATTGTGAGTTCCTAATAGCTAGGAACCACAATCTGTCATCTCCCATAGTCAGTCCCCTCCCCCCTACAGTTAGAACACACAGTCAGGGAACACACTTAACCCTTTGATCGCCCCCTAGTGTTAACCCCTTCCCTGCCAGTGACATTTATACACTAATCAGTGGATTTTTACAGCACTGATCGCTATATAAATGTCAGTGGTCCCAAAAAAGTGTCAAAAGTGTCCGATTTGTCCGCCGCAATGTCGCAGTCCCGCTAAAAATCGCTTATCACTGCCATTATTAGTAAAAAAATAAAAATGTCATAAATGTATCCCCTTTTTTGTAAACGCTATAACTTTTGTGCAAACCAAACAATATACGGTTATTCGATTTTTTTACCAAAAATATTTAGAAGAATACATATTGGCCTAAACTGATGAAGAAATTATTTTTTTACTTTTTTGGGGGGGGTATTTATTATAGCAAAAAGTAAAAAATATTGTTTTTTTTTTCAAAATTGTCAGTCTTTTTTTGTTTAAAGTGCAAAAAAAATAAAAAACGCAGAGGTGATCAAATACCACCATAAAAAGCTCTATTTGTGGGAAAAAAACCCATCAATTTTGTTTGGGGACAACATCGCATGACCGTGCAATTCTCAGTTAAAGCAATGCAGTGCTGTATCGCAAAAAATGGCCTGGTCATTAAGGGGGCAATTCTTACGGTCCTTAGGTGGTTAAATAACAAACATGTGATACTTACCTGCTCTGTGCAAGGGTTTTGCACAGAGTAGCCCCGATCCTCCTCTTCATCGGGTGCCCCCGCGGAGAGCCGCTTTCCCTGGGGGCACCTGTGCAGGTGCGCTCACGAGTCCCGCTCCTGCGCCCATTGACACAGACAGCAGGACTCAGCCCGCCCCCCACAACCGTTTTCACTGGATTTAAATGACAGCAGCGGTAGCCAATGGCTCACGCTGCTATAAATATTTCCAATGAGGACAGAGACAGCGGCTGGAGTCGCTGGGCTCGTGCACATCTCTGGAGCGGACGGGCTCGGGTAAGAAAAAAGGGGGGCTCTGGGGGGCAGCTGCAGCACAGAAGGTTTTTCACCTTAATGCATAGAATGTATTAAGGTCAAAAACCTGGAGACTTTACAACCCCTTTAAGATAAAATGCCTTCAGTGTGTAGCAGCCCCTTCAGCCCCCTAATACTTTCCAAAACCCATCGCAATCCAGCGATGTTGCACGAGAACCTCGGCTGTCCAGGACTCTCCCTCCTGATTGGCTGAAACACAGCAGCGGGCGCCGTTGGCTCCCACTGCTGTCAATCAAAATCAGTGAGCCAATGAGGAGAGAGAGGGGGTGGGACTGAGCCACGGCTCTGTGTGTCTCAATGGACACACAGAGCAGCAGCTCAGCTCAGGTGCCCCCCATAGCAAGCTACTTGCTGTGGGGGCACTCAGCAGGAGGGAGGAGCCAGGAACACCAGCGGGAGACCCGAGAAGAGGAGGTTTGGGGCTGCTCTGTGCAAATCCACTACACAGAAAATCCCAAATTTTGGGTTGTCCCCAAAAAACTAATAGAGGGGAAATCTTCCGATGAGGACACTAGTTCTGGTGACCTGGGGGTCCCCAAGGGATTCCCTTAAAGTGATATTAAAGGCAAAAAAAAAAGGAATATCAAACATGTTATACTTACTTGCTCTGTGCAGTGGTTTTGCACAGAGCAGCCCTGACCATCCTTTTCTCGGGTACCCCCCCCCCCCCAGCACTCCTGGCCCTGTCGAGTGCCCCCAGAGTAAGTAGCATGCAATGAGGGCACCCAAGCAGGCGCACTCCCGAGCCGCCGCTTTGTGTGTCCATTCACACACGGAGCCACGGCTCAGCCCTGCCGCCTCTATCCCCTTTATTGGCCAACTGATTATGATTGACAATTGACTGGAAGGAAGAGAGAAAAGATCCCTGGTGCCCCACATCCACAGAGTCCTATTCTGGTATGAGAGAGACAACCTCAGCCTGGGCTCCCGCTAGGCCATGCCCCCCAACACGTTTTGCTCTGCCCCCGGAGCTTAGTCATGGGGCACCAGGGATCTTTCCTCTCTTCCTTGCAGTGACTACAGGAACTGAGACGAGCTCCATCCCTTGCTGGCACTCCTGCAGTGGTTGCAGCATCACCCACACTACAACCCATAGTGATCGAGCCTGAGCGGCACAATAAACCAACCGTGGGTCACTATGATTGACAATGAGGAGGGAGAGTACCAGGAGAGCAGATGCTCCAATGCACATCATTGGATCGAGATGGGGCTTAGGTAAGGAGGGCTGCTGCACACAGAAGGTATTTTACCTTCATGCAGAGAATGCATGAAGGTAAAAAACCATCAGCCTTTCGAACCACTTTAATTTGCAGAGATTTCCTCTCACTTCCTGTTTGTCTATGAGAACAGAAAGTGAGGGGAAATCTCCAAAATGGCGACAAAAAAATCTGAGAGGGGTTATAACCCTCCTTTGCTCTATTCAAAATGGGGGGAAAAACATTGTGCCTATAGTTCCACCTTATTGTAATTGTAAATTTTTTTTAAATCTGCACCTTTTATTAAAATAATAAAACAATCCTGCCATGAAGGTCCATCTTTAGGTACTTCCTGTTATAGGGCGACGATGCTCTGTCCCTGTCAGGGGCAGACTGACAACTCATGGGGCCAGGGCCGTCTTTAATATAGATTGGACCCTGGGCAAAACTTTTCTTGGCCCCCCCCCCATGCAGTTTTGCTCTCCACCTGCTCTGAGACATACAATAAATAGCAGCTGGACTCGAAATCAGTTTACTGAATCATATTAGGCAGCAATTGCGATTGGTTGCCAGAGGTTACAGTGTATCATTACCGCTCAGTGACTGGTTGCTAGAGGTTACAGCACACATTACGGCTCACTTTGTTGCTAGAGGTTATAGCACATGATTTCTGCTTGTTGATTGGCTGCTAGAGATTACTGTGGATATGACCTCAGGGGGGCATGTTATACATATTAATGCCGCCGGCCGCCGCTATTTACATATGAATGCTGCTGCTATTTACATATGAATGCCGGTAATTTACTTGCAAACACAGGGTCTGCAGGGGAGTCATCTGTACACAACAATAGGGCAGAGCTGGGCAGCATTAGTAGCAGCTCTTCACACTGAGATAATGGCACACAGCACGGGACTAAAACCTCAAGGGATGAGGGAATTTAAACCGGGATAGTTGGCAAGTATGAGGCAGCTGCTTTGGGCCCCACAACAATGACAGGGCCCTGGGCAGCTGCCCCTTTTGCCCTGCCTTAAAAACGGCCCTGCATGGGGCCCCCGGGCAATAGGAGAAGATTATAAGGCCCCTGGGCAATAGGAGATTATGGGGCCTCCAGGCAATAGATTATGGGGCCACACAGTATACACACACACACACACACACATACAGTATACACACACAGACACACAATATACACACACAGAATAAACATACACACACTGAAAAGGTACTGGAGTAGCGGGGCAGCTATAATATTGGGATGCTTAAAAAAAACACATATTTTTACATACTATCCCTGGTTTTATTGAGGCTGGCAACCCTGATGGGGCCCCTTAGTGGCATGGGGCAGTGCCCGAGTGCCCGAATGGTCAGTCCGCCCCTGGTCCCTGTTCCCTTTGGCTCCTATGTTGTCACCCTGTTACACGCACCCTTGGTTGAGACTACAAAAAGCTGCACAGACACACATTGTATGGGCAGAGCCCACCATTGGCACTGTCAGGCAGCCAGTCCATAAAGATGATGATGAGCATGAATGTAGACAGGGAGTGCCCAGGGCATGACGTCATCGTGGCCAGAGCTCTGGTGACACCGCGGCCAGCTTTTTGTTCAGATCGCTTGTCTTTTTAATCCTCACTGTAACTGGATTTTTAACTTTTTAATAAAAGTTACCATTCTGTTACACACTATGAGGTCTCTCCCTGCTTGTATTTGAAAAGTGACTCTCCATCGGAGGTGTTTGTCCCATTACCAACAGTGAGAGTATCACAACCACTCCTGGGCATTGGGGCTTCCTTGTAGAGATTGCACACAGCCTCGTTTGATCTCTGTAACCGAGATTCATATTATCTGGTAAGAGGCTGTCTTTTCTTAAAAGGAGCACATTTGGATCACTGGAGAACAATTTTAAAGTGGACGTTTTTTTGAGCACTAAGCACTTTATTTTGGCACCTTATGGACTTTATTTCATATAGATATTTATCACCAAAAAAATGATATGGACTGTGATTGTGATGCTTTGTCATTCTAAGCATATTACCAATTGTTTTATATTTAAATATTCATTTTTCACTTTTTGGAGTCACACTGGTGTTTGCACCAAATTCAATGTATTATTTAAAGGGACAGCGCGCACCATTTTTTACACGTTTCTTGAGCTGTGGCTGATTGACCTCCCATTTGACGGTGCCTTCATATATCCAGGTCCATTGTTGCTTGGCAAAGGCAGTAGCATGACACCAATGATCTTCAAAGTAAGGGTGGCAATCTAACCACCACTGTCCCACCACTGTCAGGTGCCATTCTTTCCACTGCCCCCCCCCCCCCCAGGGGAAATATCCCAGTATCTCAACATCATGCTCAAAACTGCTCATCTATTATTTTCTCCACAATGGAGTTTTTGCCTCTTTGGCCAGGACTGCCTTCACCTAAGCATGTGGAGGTTCCAGGTTGAAGGTGATAGCAGGTATGGTTAGTGATCAAAAGAGGGGAGACTGTAATGGAAATTTGTAAGTTCTCTGCATAATTGTATTCTATTTTGTATGTATTGCACACTGCCCTCACTGTGCACACAGCACTAATTTTTTCATGTTTGCATTCTTTCGAGTCCTGATTAGAATTAGTCTGCCTATGTTACGCCCCTTGTTACCATAAACGTACAATTGTAATATTAATGTGATACCTACATAATCATGTGTATAAAAACCTTCAATTGCGTCATAATAAAGCAGAACAGTTATTTGGAAAGATGCTGAGCGTATCTTTTGTGTCTGTTCCCTACTGCAGTAGTTATTAATTTGGAACCACTAATCAATATGGATAGGAGTTGCCTATCATCAAAATGTCCTGGTCAAGTGAAGAGATTCATACTAATACAATCCTATGTAGCACTTTTTGGCTACCACAGCAGTCATTGTAGGCAATACAATAATTGCTGGTGTACCTAAAAAGTCCTACTTAGTATTATATTTGTACAAATCTCTTTAAAAGAAGATACAGTGCCTTGAAAAAGTATTCATACCCCTTTAAATTTTCCACATTTTGTCATGTTACAACCAAAAACGTAAATGTAGTTTATTGGGATTTTATGTGATAGACCAACACAAAGTGGCACATAATTGTGAAGTGGAAGGAAAATGAAAATTGGTTTTCAAATTTTTTTTTACAAATAAATATCTGAACAGTGTGGTGTGCATCGTGTTCAGCCCGCTTTACTCTGATACCCCTAATTAAAATCTAGTGGAACCAATTGCCTTCAGAAGTCACATAATTAGTAAATAGAGTCCACCTGTGTGTAATTTAATCTCAGTATAAATACAGCTGTTCTGTGAAGCCCTCAGAGGTCTGTTAGAGCAGTGGTCATCAACCCTGTCCTCAGGGCCCACTAACAGGCCAGGTTTGCAAGATAACTGAAATACATCACAGGTGATATCATTTGCTGCTCAGTGATTGCAGTATTCTAGTCTGCATCTCCCCAAGGTAATACATAAAACCTGGCCTGTTAGTGGGCCCTGAGGACAGGGTTGATGACCACTGTGTTAGAGAACCTTAGTAAACAAACAGCATCATGAAGGCCAAGGAACACACCAGACAGGTCAGGGATAAAGTTGTGGAGAAGTTTAAAGCAGGGTTATATTATAAAAAAATCCCAAGCTTTGAACATCTCACAGAGTGCTGTTCAATCCATCATCTGAAAATGGAAAGGAGTATGGCACAACTGCAAACCTACCAAGACATGGCTGTCCACCTAAACTGACAGGCCGGGCAAGGAGAGCATTCATCAGAAAAGCAGCCAAGAGGCCCATGGTAACTCTGGAGGAGCTGCAGAGATCCACAGCTCAGGTGGGAGAATCTGTCCACAGGACAACTATTAGTCATGCTCTCCACAAATCTGCCCTTTATGGAAGAGTGACAAGAAGAAAGCCATTTTTCAAAGAAAGCCATAAGAAGTCCGTTGTGCAGTTTGCGAGAAGCCATGTGGGGGACACAGCAAACATGTGGAAGAAGGTGCTCTGGTCAGATGAGACCAAAATTGAACTTTTTGGCCTAAAAGCAAAACTCTATGTGTGGCAGAAAACTAACACTGCACATCACCCTGAACACACCATCCCCACCGTGAAACATGGTGGTGGCAGCATCATGCTGTGGGGATGCTTTTCTTCAGCAGGGACAGGGAAGCTGGTCAGAGTTGATGGGAAGATGAATGGAACCAAATACAGGGCTAACTTAGAAGAGTCTGCAAAAGACTTGAGACTGGGGTGGAGGTTCACCTTCCAGCAGGACAACGACCCTAAACAACATACAGCCAGAGCTACAGTGGAATGGTTTAGATCAGGGGTCTCAAACTGGTGGCCCTCCAGCTGTTGCAAAACTACAAGTCCCATGAGGCATTGCAAGGCTGACAGTTACAAGCATGAATCCCACAGGCAGAGGCATGATGGGACTTGTAGTTTTGCAACAGCTGGAGGGCCGCCAGTTTGAGACCTCTGGTTTAGATCAAAGCATATTCATGTGCTAGAATGGCCTAGTCAAAGTCCAGACCTAAATCCAATTGAGAATCTGTGGCAAGACTTGAAAATTTCTGTTCACAGACGCCCTCTATCCAATCTGACAGAGCTTGAGATATTTTGCAAAGAAGAATGGGCAAAAATGTCCCTTTCTAGATGTGCAAAGCTGGTAGAGACATCCCCAAAAAGACTTGCAGATGTAATTGCAGTGAAAGGAGGTTCTACAAAGTATTGACTCGGGGGGGGGGGGGGGGGGGTCGCTATACAAATGTACCCCAGACTTTTCACATATTTATGTGCAAAAAAAAAAAAAAACATTTATACTTTTCCTTCCATTTCACAATTATATGCCACTTTGTGTTGGTCTATCACATAAAATCACAATAAAATATATTTACTTTTTTGGTTGTAACATGACAAAATGTGGAAAATTTCAAGGGGTATGAATTAGGGCTGTTACTGATTAAAATTTTCGTGTTCGATTAATCAACTTTTTTTTTAATCGACTAATTTCGATTAATTATAACGCACATACAGATCCATACAGTACACTAGACACTGCCTCTCTAGTAGACATCTGTGGAACTACAGCACCCAATATCCCTAGAAGGCAATACATGTGAAGGGTCTGTTTACTACAAATCCTCTCCTGAGGAGGGGAGACATAGAGTTTTACTGGGCAAATTACAGGAGAGTGGGGTCTTATTGACGTCACCGGACTCCTCCCCGCTTCCCTTCGTTAGCAGACGGAGGCACTTGGGGAAGGGGCGAGGAGTCCGGTGACGTCGATGTCCGTGATGTCACCGGATCTCCACTGAAACTCCCTGAAGACCCAGAAGCCGGCGGAGAGGTGAGTACCGATCAAAAGAATTTTGATTGATCAAAAAATTTTTATGATTAATCGAGGAATTAATCGTTAATTTCCGCAGCCCTAGAATGAATACTTTTTCAAGGCACTGTATCATATGGAAAACCATAACAAAATAGAACTCCAACGATCAGACCCCTGTGTGTGAATATATCCTATTGTTACAGAATGACCAAATGCTTGACCTGTTTTTTTTTTTTCTGGTATGAAAATATTTGCCAATTTCTGGTTCTGGTTTCAGTATAAAAAAAAAATACAAGCAGCAAAACATGTTGTTATAAATGTTATTTAAAAAACAATAAAAAAAATAAGCAGCATAACTTAGCATTTAATAAAATAGTTATGCATTAACTGACCAGAAAAATAAAGAGACATTACAATTAGGGATGAGCTTCGACTCGAACATCGGCTGTTCGCAAGTTCGCCAAACAGCGAACAATTTGGGGTGTTCGCGGCAAATTCGAATGCAGCGAAACACCCTTTAAAAGTCTATGGGAGAAATCAAAAGTGCTAATTTTAAAGGCTTATATGCAAGTTATTGTCATAAAAAGGGTTTGGGGACCTGGGTCCTGCCCCAGGGGACATGGATCAATGCAAAAAAAAGTTTTAAAAACTGCAGTTTTTTTTCAGGAGCAGTGATTTTAATAATGCTTAAAGTCAAACAATAAAAGTGTAATATCCCTTTAAATGTCGTAGCTGGGGGGTGTCTACAGTATGCCTGTAAAGGGGCGCATGTTTCCCGTGTTTAGAACAGTCTGACAGCAAAATGACATTTCAAAGGAAAAACGTCATTTAAAACTACTCCCGGCTATTGCATTGCTGGTCCGACAATACACATAGAAGTTCATTGATAAAAACGGCATGGGAATTCCCCACAGGGGAACCCCGAACCAAAACTAAAAAAAAAAAAGACGTGGGGGTCCCCCTAAATTCCATACCAGGCCCTTCAGGTCTGGTATAGATATTAAGGGGAACCCCGGCCAAAATTTTTAAAAAAAATGACGTGGGGGTCCCCCTAAATTCCATACCAGGCCCTTCAGGTCTGGTATGGATTTTAAGGGGAACCCCGCGCCAAAATTAAAAAAAAAAAAAAAGGCGTGAGGTCCCCCCAAAAATCCATACCAGACCCTTATCAGAGCACACAACCTGGCAGGCCGCAGGAAAAGAGGGGGGACGAGAGAGCGCCCCCCCTGAACCGTACCAGGCCACATGCCCTCAACATTGGGAGGGTGCTTTGGGGTAGCCCCCCAAAACACCTTGTCCCCTTGTTGATGAGGACAAGGGCCTCATCCCCACAACCCTGGCCGGTGGTTGTGGGGGTCTGCGGGCGGGGGGCTTATCGGAATCTGGAAGCCCCTTTAACAAGGGGACCCCCAGATCCCAGCCCCCCCTGTGTGAAATGGTAAGGGGGTACCTACCATTTCACTAAAAAACTGTCAAAAATGTTAAAAATGACAAGAGACAGTTTTTGACAATTCCTTTATTTAAATGCTTCTTCTTTCTTCTATCTTCCTTCATCTTCCTCTTCTGTTTCTTCCTCCGGTGTTCTCGTCCCTCATCTCCCCCGCGGTGTCTTCTATCTTCTTCTCCTCGGGCCGCTCCGCACCCATGGCATGAGGGGAGGGTCCCGCTCTTCTCTTCATCTTCTTCTCTTCTTCATCTTCTTCTCTTCTTCATCTTCTTCTCTTCTTTATCTTCTTCTCCGGGCCGCTCCGCACCCATGCTGGCATGGTGGGAGGCTCCCGCTGTGTGGCGCGTCTCCTCTTCTGACGGTTCTTAAATAATGGGGGCGGTGCCATCTGGTGACCCTGCCCCCCCTCTGACGCACGGGACATGACGGGACTTCCCTGTGGCATTCCCCGTGACGTCACAGGGAAGTCCCGTCAAGTCACCGTGCGTCAGAGGGGGCGGGGTCACCGGGTGGCCCCGCCCCCCGTTATTTAAGAACCGTCAGAAGAGGAGACGCGTCACACAGCGGGAGCCTCCCTCCATGCCAGCATGGGTGCGGAGCGGCCCGGAGAAGAAGATGAAGAAGAGAAGAAGAGAAGAAGATGAAGAAGAAAAGAAGATGAAGAAGAGAAGAAGATGAAGAGAAGAGCGGAAGCCTCCCCCCATGCCAGGGGTGCGGAGCGGCCCGAGGAGAAGAAGATAGAAGACGCCGCGGAGGAGCATGCTGGACGAGAACACCGGAGGAAGAACCAGAAGAGCCAGAAGAAGAAGAAGAAGATGAAGGAAGATAGAAGAAAGAAGAAAGAAGAAGCATTTAAATAAAGGAATTGACAAAAACTGTCTCTTGTCATTTTTAACATTTTTGACAGTTCTTTAGTGAAATGGTAGGCCCTTACCATTTCACACAGGGGGGGGCGGGATCTGGGGGTCCCCTTGTTAAAGGGGGCTTCCAGATTCCGATAAGCCCCCCGCCCGCAGACCCCCACAACCACTGGCCAGGGTTGTGGGGATGAGGCCCTTGTCCTCATCAACATGGGGACAAGGTGTTTTGGGGGGCTACCCCAAAGCACCCTCCCAATGTTGAGGGCATGTGGCCTGGGATGGTTCAGGAGGGGGGGCGCTCTCGCCCCCCCTATTTTCCTGTGGCCTGCCAGGTTGCGTGCTCGGATAAGGGTCTGGTATGGATTTTTGGGGGTACCCCATGCCGTTTTTTTTTTTTAATTTTGGCGCGGGATTCCCCTTAAAACCCATACCAGACCTGAAGGGTCTGGTATGGAATTTAGGGGGACCCCACGTCATTTTTTAAAAAAAAATTTGGCCGGGGTTCCCCTTAATATCCATACCAGACCTGAAGGGCCTGGTATGGAATTTAGGGGGACCCCCACGTCATTTTTTTTTAAATTTTGGTTCGGGGTTCCCCTGTGGGGAATTCCCATGCCGTTTTTATCAATGAACTTTTATGTGTATTGTCGGACCGGCAATTCATTAATAGCCGCGAGTAGTTTTAAATGACTTTTTTTCTTTGAAATTTCATTTTGCTGTCAGACTGTTCTAAACACGGGAAACATACGCCCCTTTACAGGCATACTATAGACACCCCCCAGCTACAAAATTTAAAGGGATATTGTCAGACTTACCCGTACCAGACTGATGAACCCGATGTAGCAGAGGATGGCCTCCCGTACGTATCTGGTTCCCGGCCCCTGATAGAGTACACAGAAGGCACAGGAGCACAGAATGGTATGAGAGCCTGGCGGGTGGTTCTCAGGAATGATGCCCAGGATCCTGACACAAGCTGGCAGGTGGTAATAGGTAGGCTGGAGATCAGCTAACAGGTGCAGAGCAGGCAGATCCGGTCACTAGCAAAGTTGGCAGCAGGCGGTCAGCACGGTACAAAGGGAGCAGGCAGATACAAGGTCCAGGTCACAGGCAGGTTTTGGCAACAGGCAATCAGCACGGTACAAGGGGTCAGGCAGGTTCAACGTCAGAGGCAGGCCAGGGTCAATTTGCAGGCTGATAGCAGAGAGAGAGAGTCCAGTAAACAAGCCGGGTCACAGGGAGATCAGAGCAATACACAGGAAACAGGAAGTTCGGAAACAGGAAGCTGATGATCGGAAGCTGATGATCGGACAGCACTGAGTACAGCATCCCATCAGCTTAAATAGGCAACCGGCGCCCTCTAGAGTGCCCAGCAAGTGTCCTGAACCGAGAACCCCTCTGACAATGCCCCCTCCTTAAGGGCAGCCTCCGGATGCCCAGCCGGGCCAGTCTATCCGCATGGGTGTTCCGAAAATCCCTCAAGAGTTCTTCAGCGTGTAAGTTACCCTCCGGCTCCCAAGAATTATCTTCTGGTCCGTACTTGATTAAATATTGGATTTGGTTTTGTCTCTTCCTGCAATCCAAAAGTGCCTCCACCTCAAACTCTTCCTCGTTGTCGATAATTACGGGTTCAGGCGGGCCAGTATTGCGACCCAAGAAGGAATTGGGGGTAACGGGTTTAAGTAGAGACACATGAAAGACCGGATGGATCTTCAGTGAGTTAGGCAAGTCCAGCTCATAGGTCACATCATTAATCTTCCTCTTGACTGAAAAGGGACCCATGAACCTGGGACCTAACTTCCTCGAGGGACAGGCCATCCTTACATTACTGGTAGACAGCCAGACCTGGTTGCCAGGTTCCAACAACAATTGTCCTCGCTTCTTCTTGTCATACATCTTCTTATTGTACTCTTGGGTTTTAGCCATGGTTTCCTGCAATAATTTGTTGTTACTGATGAAGAAGTTCATAGTTTCAGAGACTGCAGGAATCGCACATTCAGGTAAGGAGCTGGTTAAAAAGGATGGGTGAAAACCATAGTTTGCAAAAAATGGTGTTTGCTTGATGGCCGAATGCACAGAGTTATTGTAGGCAAACTCGGCAATAGGCAGAAGAGAGACCCAGTCGTTTTGTGAGAAAGCAGAAAAACATCGGAGATACTGTTCTAGAGTCTGATTAGTTCTCTCCGTCTGCCCATTTGTCTGGGGGTGGTAGGCCGATGAGAATGCCAATTCTATCTCAAGAGATCTGCAGAGAGCTTTCCAAAACCTGGAAGTAAACTGTACCCCCCGATCAGATACTATACTTGAGGGGACTCCGTGTAGACGTACAAATTCCTTAATGAATATTTTTGCAGTTTCCAAAGCTGATGGGGTACCCTTCATGGGTAGGAAGTGGGCCATTTTGGAGAGTCTGTCTACAATGACAAAGATGGTGGAGTAGCCTTCTGCCGGCGGGAGCTCAACGATGAAGTCCATCGCGATCATTTTCCATGGCCTTTCCGGCACGGGTAAGGGTCTTAATAGACCCCAGGCCTTCGCTCGACTGCTCTTGCTCCGAGCACAGGTGATACAAGACTCCACAAAACTCTTGCAGTCGCTTACCAGCTGGGGCCACCAAAAGGTACGTTGTACCAGCTCTGTTGTCTTCAACACACCGAAATGCCCAGCCAATTTGTGGTCGTGACAGAGTTCCAGTACAGCAATCCTCAGATCCTCTGGGACCATGATTTTGTCCTTGTATCGGAACAGGCCGTCTTGCGAGCTTACTTCCACGGGAGGGGACCAATTCCTTGAGGCCTGTTTAATTCGTGATATGAGATCTCCTTGAAGAAGCAGGAAGTTTCCAGCCGGAAGAATGGTGTCTGGGGGCAAAGGTTCCCTGGAGTCATGGAACATACGAGATAATGCATCTGGTTTGGTGTTTTTGGTACCTGGTCTGTACGTTATGTGGAATTGGAATCTAGAGAAGAACAGAGCCCACCTTGCCTGCCGTGGTCTCAATCTCTTGGCCGACCTCAAGTACTCTAGATTCTTATGGTCCGTGTAGACCAAAATGGGGTGAGCAGCCCCCTCCAATAAGTAGCGCCACTCTTCAAGTGCGGCTTTAATGGCCAGCAACTCCCGATCTCCTACATCATAATTTTTCTCTGCATCGGAGAGTTTTCGTGAGAAGAAAGCCATGGGGTGAAGAAGAGCCTTGGCACCTTGCCGCTGAGAAAGCACTGCCCCCACCGCGACCTCCGATGCGTCCACTTCAAGGACAAACGGTAAAGCAGGGTCTGGGTGCTTCAGGATAGAAGCAGACGTAAAGAGTTCCTTGAGCCTTCCAAAGGCCGATTGTGCCTGAGGGGACCAACAGAATTGATTTCCCTGTTTCGTCAGTTCCGTGATGGGGGCGTTTATAGCAGAAAAGCCCCTTATAAATTTCCGATAAAAATTGGCGAAGCCGATAAAGCGTTGGACCCCTTTTCTATTGGAGGGAGCGGGCCAGTCCAGGATAGCTGCAACCTTTTGAGGGTCCATCTTAACACCATCGGTAGAGATGATTAAGCCGAGGAACTGAATGCTCTGGAGCTCAAATTCACATTTCTCCAATTTGGCATAAAGTCCATGCTGCCTGAGCCGGGTTAACACATTCCTGACATGCCTGCGGTGTTCATCAACTGAGGGGGAGAAGATCAGGATGTCGTCCAGGTATACTATAACGTGTAGAAGGTCACGAAAAATGTCATTGACAAAATGTTGAAAAGTCGCCGGTGCGTTGCACAGGCCGAAGGGCATGACGAGGTATTCGAAATGTCCGAACCTGGTACGGAAGGCCGTTTTCCACTCGTCTCCCTCTCTGATGCAAATTAAGTTGTAGGCCCCACGGAGATCGAGTTTGGTAAAGATTTTGGCTGAACCCAATCTTTGAAACAGCTCTGGCACGAGATGTAAGGGATAGCGATTTTTGATGGTCACTTTATTGAGTTCCCTATAATCGATGCAGGGTCGTAGCGAGTGGTCTTTTTTTTCAACAAAAAAGATGCCGGCTCCGGCTGGTGAGGTAGATTGGCGGATAAAGCCTCTCTCAAGATTTTCATCGATATACTTTTTGAGGGTAACCAACTCCTGCTCAGTTAAAGGGAATATTCTCCCAAAGGGAACTTCAGATCCCGGCAACAGCTCTATGGGACAGTCGTAGGGTCTATGGGGCGGAAGGGTTTCTGCCCCTTTCTTACTAAAAACATCGGAGAAGTCTCGGTAAGCGCCAGGAATCGCCTGCTGCGATTCCATGTCAGTCTTCAGACACAAGAGTTGACTGGGTTCCGCAAGAGTTCTGTATAAACAGTGCTGTTGGCAGTAACTGGACGGGAACTTGATTTTTCCAGAAACCCAATCAATGCTGGGGTTATAAGCCTGCAACCAAGGCATTCCGAGAATAATAGGGAAGAGTGGTGAAGAAATGGCGTCCAGCCGGAGAAACTCCCGATGACAGGTGTTCAGGATAGCCAGCAGTGGGATGGTTTCCTGAGTGACCGGACCAGAGCTAAGGGTGGACCCATCAGCGAGGTGGACAGCAAGTCCCTGCGACTTTGATTGAAGAGGGATGCGATGATGGGCCGCAAAGGCGAGATCAATGAAGCAACTGCAGGCTCCTGAGTCAATGATGGCCAAGGTAAGCAGATCCTGTCCTGGAAGCTGGAGGATAACAGAGAGAGCCAGATGGTTAGCAAGGTTAGGCAAGGCAGGTGCAAACTTAGAAGTAGCTAAATGAGACTTACGTGTCTTATTTGGGCAAGACCTCACGTAATGACCTGGTTCTCCGCAATACATACATAAGTTATTGACTTGTCGGCGCTGTCGTTCTTCAGAAGTGAGGGACGGGCGGAGAAACCCCAGTTGCATCGGTTCAGAAGTATCAAGGGCTGAGGCAGCTGGTGCATGAAGACTTTGGCTTACAGAGCTGGTAGCACTTGGGACCTTGGGGAGGACCCAAGTGGGACGGAACTGGCTAACAGACCTCTCGGAACGGCGCTCTCTCAAGCGCCGATCAATCTGCACCGACAGGTTAATGAGATCTTCCAGGGTTTGGGGTATGCCAACCCGTGCTAGTTCGTCCTTGAGTGCATCGGATAACCCCAAACGGAATTGGTAACGGAGGGCCTCGTCGTTCCATTCCGTGTCTGAACTCCACCGCCTAAATTCCAGAACGTAGTCTTCCGTGGGCCTGCGCCCTTGTTGTAGGGCGTGTAAGGCGGATTCAGCGGTGGCTTTTAACTGAGGGTCCTCATATAATTGAGACATGGCGGTAAAGAAGGTATCCAGGTTATCCAGACAGATTGATTTTTGCTCCAAAAGGCGGTGGGCCCAGGACTGTGGTTCTCCAGATAGCAGGGAGATGACAAAACCCACCTTGGTTGCTTCCAAAGAAAAGGTGCGTGGTTGCAATGCGAAGTACAATTCGCAAGCGTTGCGAAACGCTCGATTTTTATTGCGCTCACCGGTAAATCTTTCGGGAGTAGGGACCCTGGGTTCAGGGGGTAACATAACCACTGAGGGTGCAGGTGAGAGTCCAGCAGAGGAAGCAACTTGTGGGTTCGCAGGTGAGGACAACACCTGAACTCGTTCCTCCAGTCTGGTATAGCCCTCTTGAAGGCTTTTTACCGCCTGTGTGAGACCCGCCAGGTGTCTGCATAATTCATCCATGGGAGAGGTCCCCTGCTCAGGCTCGGACATGGCTGTCCGATACTGTCAGACTTACCCGTACCAGACTGACGAACCCGATGTAGCAGAGGATGGCCTCCCGTACGTATCTGGTTCCCGGCCCCTGATAGAGTACACAGAAGGCACAGGAGCACAGAATGGTATGAGAGCCTGGCGGGTGGTTCTCAGGAATAATGCCCAGGATCCTGACACAAGCTGGCAGGTGGTAATAGGTAGGCTGGAGATCAGCTAACAGGTGCAGAGCAGGCAGATCCAGTCACTAGCAAAGTTGGCAGCAGGCGGTCAGCACGGTACAAAGGGAGCAGGCAGATACAAGGTCCAGGTCACAGGCAGGTTTTGGCAGCAGGCAATCAGCACGGTACAAGGGGTCAGGCAGGTTCAACGTCAGAGGCAGGCCGGGGTCAATTTGCAGGCTGATAGCAGAGAGAGAGAGTCCAGTAAACAAGCCGGGTCACAGGGAGATCAGAGCAATACACAGGAAACAGGAAGTTCGGAAACAGGAAGCTGATGATCGGACAGCACTGAGTACAGCATCCCATCAGCTTAAATAGGCAACCGGCGCCCTCTAGAGTGCCCAGCAAGTGTCCTGAACCGAGAACCTCTCTGACAGATATTACACTTTTATTGTTTGACTTTAAGCATTATTAAAATCACTGCTTCTGAAAAAACGGCAGTTTTTAAAACGTTTTTTTGCATTGATCCATGTCCCCTGGGGCAGGACCCAGGTCCCCAAACACTTTTTATGACAATAATTTGCATATAAGCCTTTAAAATTAGCACTTTTGATTATTCATGTTCGTGTCCCATAGACTTTAACGGTGTTCGAACAAACTTTTTTCCTGTTCGCATGTTTTGGTGCGAACCGAACAGGGGGGTGTTCAGGTCATCCCTAATTACAATAAGATAATAAAACTTACAAAAAAGAGCTCAGAGGAAGGGTCTGTAGACTATACAGTAAAGCCTTGGTTTGAGAGTAACTTGGTTTGAGAGCATTTTGCAAGACAAGCTACATTTTTTTTATAGACTTTGTCTTGATATACAAGCGATGTCTTGATATACAAGTAGTGTCATGTCACAACTGAGTATAAAATAGAAGAGAGGCGGCTCTAAGTGTAGCAATATGTTTACATTTAATACTTTAATATATTTAATATACTTAGATGTGCCTCTTTTAATCATCAACCATGTGAGTATGTTGTACCTTCATTAAATGTAACCATATTGCTACACTTAGAGGCGCCTCTCTTTTTTATACTCTGTGGCTCCTGCTGGATTTTGCTTCTAATTCCCTTGTGGAGGCTTCCATTTGTGGATGGACATTTTATGGTTACACAACCTATCACATTGCTATGATCTTTTTATATGGACTATAAACTGAAGGACTTATGAATAAATGGTTGTGGAACGAATCATTTGAGTTTCCATTATTTCTTATGGGGAAATTTGCTTTGATATACAAGTGCTTTGAATTACAAGCATGCTTCCGGAACGAATTATGCTCACAATCCAAGGTTTTACTGTAGTTTATTTCATTACTATTAATATTATTATTATTATTATTATTATTATGCTATGGCAAAGTCAATGTCAAACACACACTTAGCCTGCACCTATCTAATGGGAACCGCTGAATGTTTAGAGAATTTATCCTAAAAGCAGAACCCACTGGGAATTTTTCCTCCACCACAGCTAATAATATAACAAAGCTAATAGCTAATAATGTACAGTAAGAACACAAACAAAATATCATTAATGAATAGACACATTAAAAATAATTAGCTCTCAAGTGCGTAGTATTTTTGATCAATTATATTATAACCGTACCGTCTCCCTTTGTTTTGTAAAGTGCTGAGCAAACTATTGGCTCTTACAAACATTAAAAGTGTAGTGCAACCAATAATAATGAAAACAAATCAATTAATGCAAAAAAGTCCATAAATAAAAAAATGTCCATATCATAATTTCCGTATTGCACAAGAAATCACCACATTGCACTAAATCTCATCTTAATCTTCATCACCAGCACCCGATGTGCTCCTGGCCACACAAATCGGAAAGCCTCTCACCTTCAATTAATGACCCCCGAGCTAACAGAAAGGTCAAAGGCGCTTTTCCCTTAAAAAGGGTAAATCTTAGATCATGGTGTACACATCTTCCTTGTATAGAGACTCGAGCGTGATGGATAAAGCATGGAAAACAAAAAACAGCCAATAATGCTCTCTATTTTTTAAAAGATTTAATGCTGCCAATGAAAAATGCTACTTACAGGAGATAAAGATATAGGTATGTAGCGCTAACTAAAAATGATAAATATTATAAATTGTGAGCAAAAATAAGTGTGATAGACACACTCAGTGAATAGCACTTCCAGGACCGTGCTAAAGCTAATATGCTGGGTAATCAAGTGCAAGTAATCTTCAACCTAGTACACGGTAATAAACATTCATAATGTCCGAAACTCTAATCAAGTGCAGACAAAGCAACAATGTGCAAAAATACTCCAAAAGTGCTGAAAAGTGCAATCAAAGTCCAAAAAAGAGGAAAAAATCTCCAAGTGACAAACAGTTCATATAGAAAGAAAAGCAGCACGACCGAACAAAATCCACTTCATCCAATTACTATCACCATCTGTGGTGCGCCACTCATTTGCCCCAGCCTCTCACCTCATACAGAGACCCCTACAAGTCAAGTCAAGCCTTGGTATGGATATAACCTGGATCCTCAGCAATCGATCGATTCCCACAGCAGTGCCGCTACCAGGGTGGACTTCAGGCTCATCCGATGTAATATGGTCATGCAATAAAGAGGGGGGCTCCATAGTGCAGTATTACAATGTTCAATGTTCACCCTTTGATGAAGTCACGTGTTCAGTGTCGCAAAGCGTCAGGGAGGAGCCAGGTGTTGTCACTTCCAGTCGCGACCGAGACCGGAAGTACCTTACATAGCTGTACCTAGGATTTTAAACTGTAAGTTACTGCTTGTTTTTTTTAAATAAATTGGATTGAAATACTGCACTATGGAGGCCCCCCCCCCTCTTTATTGCATGACCATATTACATCGGATGAGCCTGAAGTCCACCCTGGTACCAGCACCGCTGATGATATCTGTGGGAATCGATTGATTGCTGAGGATCCAGGTTATATCCATACCAAGACTTGACTTGACCTGTAGGGGTCTCTGTATGAGATGAGAGGCTGGAGCCTGAGTGGTGCACTACGGATGGTCATAGTAATTGGATGAAGTGGATTTCGTTCGTCGTGCTGCACTTTTTTTTCTTTCTATATGAACTGTCACTTGGAGATTTTTTCCCTGAAGACGTTAACATGAAATGTAAGTCGGAGCGGGACCTGGTCACGTGATCTCTTTCCATTTCCGACCTAATGGTTGTTGCTTTCGTCGAGTGGAACGCACGCCGACCATCGAGGGGGTGCTACGTTATCCATGCTGTAAATCAATCTAGACGAGTGGACCGGGTGGGCACCTATTCATGTAAGCAGCCATTTGGCTTCACTTTGTTGCTTTTATTGATTTCTATTAAACTGTATTACGCTAGGGAAGATTCCATTGTTTTTCTATCCTATGTCTGACTGTCTGGGGAAGAAGCATCCTTTTTTGCCTATTGATATCCAGCATCTATATGTGAGTAGGCACAATCTTGCACAAGCACTAATGAATTTATTTTTAATTAAAGAAGTCATTGGCATCTGGTAAGCAGTTATCCATATACCACTGTGGGGTGCATCTTACTGCTGGTGAAGGATTTTATTCATTTTTCCATCTATGGAAATCCATCTATACCAAGAGACTTATCTTTTCTTTCGCCATCTAATTTTTGTCTATGCTTCTACATTGGGACTTTGCTATCATTACTGTTGTCTTTCAACATGTGTGTCAGCACTTTGGTTTATACATTCTTATGTACACTAGTTTTTCTAGTTTATAGTGTTTGATACTAGAGCACTTTTGCTGTCAAGATATATCCCACTAGTACCAATTTTTTCTAGTAGGTAGTCATTAGCGCCCCCTATCTATTTTCAATCCTCATGACATAATTTGCTCAATCAGGGGAGCAGCTTACTATTAATCTAATTTTTGGCGCAGAGTTTCTTTCTTCTATCAAGTTCAATGGTTGCCTGTGTTGTGGATTTCCTAGGGCTCCATTTGAATGCACCTCAGACATGCTCAAAATTTTCATCTGATGTGCGAGGATGACCAGCGCTTTTCCGTTTGCATATGCAACCATCTTCAACTAATTTTTTACGCCACTCATAAATTTGCTTATGACGAGGCGGCTGTTTGTTGGACCGACAGCTAAATTCATGTTGCACTTGAACAATGGATTCACACTCCGAAAACCACAGCACACAAAACAACTTCTCTATTTTCCTAGAAACAAGAAACAGCGCCGCTGTGTGGCATTGAATGGAACCTCTAGATGGGCTTTTAACTTTGAACCTTCCTTCATCCAGTGATGTGCTTATATCCCTTACAGTTTGTTTAAAATATAAATTTGAAATCTGCTCTATCTTTGTGAATATCCCTGTATTTGTGACACTGACCTACTAGGTAATGTATTTGAGGATATTGCATATAATTATATATACAGTATCTCACAAAAGTGAGTACACCCCTCACATATTTGTAAATATTTTCTTCTATCTTTTCATGTGACAACACTGAAGAAATGACACTTTTCTACAATGTAAAGTAGTGAGTGTACAGCTTGTATAACAGTGTAAATTTGCGGTCCCCTCAAAATAACTCAACACACAGCCATAAATGTCTAAACCGCTGGCAACAAAAGTGAGTACACCCCTAAGTGAAAATGTCCAAATTGGGCCCAAAGTGTCAATATTTTGTGTGGCCACCATTATTTTCCAGCACTGCCTTAAAGCGGAGATTCACACAAAAATTGAACCTCCTTTTTTCGGAACCCTCCCCCCCTCCGGTGTCACATTTGGCACAGGGGGGTGCAGATACCTGTCTAAGACAGGTATTTGTTTTCTTGTTAAAAAAAAGACAGGTATTTGCACCCACTTCCGGCATAGACTCCCAGGGGAGTCTATGCCTCTTCCCGCCCCCACCGCGCTGTCTGCTGGGACACACACGGGTCCCAGAGACAGCGGGGACCAGTTAGGAAGCGCAGCGCGACTCGCGCATGCGCAATAGGGAACCGGGAAGTGAAGCCGCAGCGCTTCACTTCCTGATTCCCTTACAGAGAATGGTGGCGGCAGCACCCGAGGACCGAGGGACGATTCGGTCTCGGGTGCCGACATCGCTGGACCCTGGGACAGGTGAGTGTCCTTATTTTAAAAAAGTCAGCAGCTGCAGTATTTGTAGCTGACTTTTAAAAAAAAAAATTGGGGGGGACTCCCTCTTTAACCCTCTTGGGCATGGAGTTCACCAGAGCTTCACAGGTTACCACTGGAGTCCTCTTCCACTCCTCCATGACAACATCACGGAGCTGGTGGATGTTAGAGACCTTGCGCTCCTCCACCTTCCATTTGAGGATGTCCCACAGATGCTCAGTAGGGTTTAGGTCTGGAAACATGCTTGGCCAGTCCATCACCTTTACCCTCAGCTTCTTTAGCAAGGCAGTGGTCATCTTGGAGGTGTGTTTGGGGTCATTATCATGTTGGAATACTGCCCTGCGGCCCAGTCTCCGAAGGGAGGGAATCATGCTCTGCTTCAGTATGTCACAGTACATGTTGGCATTCATTAGACATGTGCATTAGTTTTTGTCCCAATTTCGGGTATTTTCGTTATGGTTTTAACAAACGATAACGAACGTGCAGAATCCGAAAACCGAAAGATCCGACATAAACAAATGCTTTATTTTCGTCTTCGTTGCGACAACAGTTCGATATAGATAGGAGATTCGACATGATGCTGAAAATAGTGATCTGTGTCCATCGAACCTGTGGTCGAATGTGCCTAAGATTCGACATTATAGAGACAATAGCAAAAAAGGTCGAATGTGCCTAACCTAACTCTATTAGTTCAAGATTATTCGACATGAGAGAGAAAAGATTCGACATGAAGATTCGAGGAAGCAGTCACCACGAGTGGACATTTATGGTCAAATGCTCCGCCCATAGGCTA
Organism: Lithobates septentrionalis; assembly: GCA_037952835.1. Taxonomy (NCBI): domain Eukaryota; kingdom Metazoa; phylum Chordata; class Amphibia; order Anura; family Ranidae; genus Lithobates; species Lithobates septentrionalis. The sequence goes on from JBBDGP010004616.1 coordinate 207,622, forward strand.
TAGAAGAATAGTTGGTTGACTAGTAATAATAATTAATAAATATAATTATTACTAGTGTCATACAACATTAGAATTCTACTATAGCTTGTAGACAGAACATTCGACTGGAAATGTACGATTGCAGCGTCGTACAGTTTAGAACATTCGACAGACACCATAAGCCTTCAATGACAGATTCAACCTTAATTATTTCGAATTTTCGGACGAATGCATTTTTTAACGAAACAAAATAAATAAAAACACATTTCGGGAGTAACTAAATAAATATATTTTTCGGACGAAAACAAAATTCCGAAACAAAATATTTCAGTGTGCACATGTCTAGCATTCATGGTTCCCTCAATGAACTGTATCTCCCCAGTGCCGGCAGCTCTCATGCAGCCCCAGACCATGACACTCCCACCACCATGAGGACTGTAGGCAAGACACACTTGTCTTTGTACTCCTCACCTGGTTGCCGCCACACACGCTTCACACCATCTGAACCAAATAAGTTTATCTTGGTCTCATCAGACCACAGGACATGGTTCCAGTAATCCATGTCCTTAGTCTGCTTGTCTTCAGCAAACTGTTTAGAGGCTTTCTTGTTCATCATCTATAGAAGAGGCTTCCTTCTGGAACGACAGCCATGCAGACCAATTTGATGCAGGGTGCGGCGTATGGTCTGAGCACTGACAGGCTGACCCCCCCACCCCTTTAACCTCTGCAGCGATGCTGGCAGCACTCATATGTCTATTTCCCAAAGACAACCTCTGGATGTGACGCTGAGCACGTGCACTCAACTTCTTTGGTCGACCATGGTGAGGCCTGTTCTGGGTGGAACCTGTCCTGTTAAACCTCTGTATGGTTTTCGCCACCGTGCTGCAGCTCGGTTTCAGGGTCTTGGCAATCTTCTTATAGCCTAGGCCATCTTTATGTAGAGCAACAATTCTTTTTTTCAGATCCTCAGAGAGTTCTTTGCCACGAGGTGCCATGTTGAACTTCCAGTGACCAGTATGAGAGAGTGAGAGCGATAACACCAAATTTAACACACCTGCTCCCCATTCACACCTGAGACATTGTAACACTAACGAGTCACATGACACCGGGGAGGGAAAATGGCTAAAAGACCATGGCCAAAAGTCCCCCGCTGACAGACCCTCCCACCAACTGCCCTTACCCCCACCCTGACTACCACCCCTCCCACAATTGACAAATCCCCTGCCCCAACCACTGCCCCCCATTCACAGACCTTCACCACCCAACTACTGACTCCCAACCCCCACTGACAGACCACCCAACCCCCATCAAAATACCACCCCCTCCCTCCACTGACAGGCCCCCAACCCTCCCCCCACCCTAACTTCATGCTACAGCCACTGCGAAATCCTGTATCCCCCATGTATCCAAACTGTTAATAATGATGACTCGTGGTTGTGTCCCCACTCAGCTGTCAAGGTGCCCAAGCTTGTGTCGTGCCTGTGCCCCAGCCGATCATTTGGCATGTAGGCAGTTAACTGGGTTCAGTTACCTCTTCGGGGTGCAGAGGATACAGATCTTCACGCTACACTGGGAGAGGAGACAAAGGCACGGCTTCACGGCGGGAGGCGTGCGGTGACCTTGGCTCGCGTCAGCCCTGTCTGGACTGCAGCTACCACCCACCTCCCACTGCACGGACCGGTCACCAACAGGCCGCTCCTGCCAGGACATGGGGGGCAGCTGCCCGGTGTGCCCTATGGCCAGTCCCTGGCCTGGTCATGTGGAAACAACATAGGTTTTCAACTTAGAAGGAATTAATGTACAAATGCTGAATAACTGTTTTTATGAATTTGTGAACATCACTTGAAGATGTACAATAATAAAAATTTGCTTTTAAAAAAAATTATTAAAATGTTTGGACAGTGAGTGATATGGCACCCTAATGCCGCGTACACACGGTCGTACTTTTCGTCTACAAAAGTCCAACGGACGCTGACGGACTAAAGCTGGCTGGTAATCCGATCGTGTGTGGGCTTCTCCAGACTTTCAACGTACTTTTTTAGCCTCAAATCCGACGTACTTTAGATTTGAAACATGCTTCAAATCTTTACTTCGTAACTACGACGGACCCCGAAATCCGCTCGTCTGTGTGCTAGTCCGACGGACAAAAAGCCACGCTAGGGCACCTATTGGCTACTGGCTATGAACTTCCTTATTTTAGTCCGGTGTACGTCATCACGTACGAATCCGTCGGACTTTTGTGTGGTCGTGTGTAGGCAAGTCCGTTCGTTAGAAAGTATGCCGCAAGTCCGCCGCAAGTCCGCCGAAAGTCTGCCGGAAGTCTGTCGGACAGGCTGTCTGACTTTTGTAGACGAAAAGTCCGACCGTGTGTACGCGGCATAAAAGTCCCTTTAAATAATTATGGGGCTGGTATACAGCAGTTTTGGGATGTTGGTACCTTGACTTACTATTACACTGAGGAGGAGTGAAAATACTCTTTATGATTCACTAAATTGAAGACTAGACCATTTGCACAACTGCCAGCAAGATTCATCCAGCTCTACCACATATACCAAGTGTCATCACTAGAGACAGACTGCTAATGGCTAATAGCTGTAATTTTTTATTTTACCCAAAGATCCACTTTCATGTTCAAGGGGTTTACAATAGTTCACACTTCTGGTCCCTATGATGTAAAGGTCACTGTGTAACGCCAGGGTATCCATAATAAAATCCGCAGTGAGGGTGGAAATCTGCATGAGGCACATGAGGCCCAGGAAACTTCTGTATGAATGGTGCTACAGAAGGGAGAAGAACATCCATCAACCATCAGCCAAAGACCAAAGATTCTGGACCTAATATAGAATATAGCAGTGGTCTCCAAACTGCAGCCCTTTTCTTGCCTAGATGGGGCACTATTCCCCCCACTGACACCAATGATGGGGCACTATTCCCCCCACTGACACCAATGATGGGGCACTATTTCCCCCCACTGACACCAATGATGGGGCACTATTCCCGCCACTGACACCAATGATGGGGCACTATTCCCTCCACTGACACCAATGATGGGGCACTATTCCCCCCACTGACACAAATGATGGGGCACTATTTCCCCCCACTGACACCAATGATGAGGCAATATTCCACCCACTGACACCAATGATGGCGCACTATTCCTCCCACTGACACCAATGATGGGGTACTATTCCCCCCACTGACACCAATGGTGGGGCACTATCCCCCCCCCACTGACACCAATGATGGGGCACTATTCTTCCAACTGGTGACAACACTTACTGGCCACTGTTCCTCCCACTGACACTAATGATGGGGCACTATTCCTCCCACTAAAAGCAATGATGGGGCATTTTCTACTCCCACTAAGAAAAGTCTGCTCCCCATAGTTACTGGCCCTCTGTTTAGAAGGTTTGGAGACCCATGTATAGAACTAGTTTGCACTGCTCTTGTTGGCCAGAATTCAGCTTCTCTACCTGAAAAGCCTGAGACTAGAATCAGATTATAGAATGTCATTGAGTTGAGTACCTCACCCCACCCCAATCTGTAGTTCAGCAGCACTTCCACCAGCCAGGTCCATTCCTCTATATGCACCTAAAGCTGGAGGAAAAAACTGCAAGAGCCTGTGCATTGCATGTGCAATGCACTGAATGCAGTTGCAATGTTCTGCAGGCTTTATTTAAAAAAAGAAGTGATGCACATTGATCATGAGAAAATTGTTAGGAAATCTCAATAATGGAGCCAAAATTAGCACTAAAAGCCAGATAGGCCTTCTAATTCTTTCTCATTCTATACAAGCTTTTTTAAGAAAAAGTTTGGCTTTATCGTGTCTATTTTGTTAACATGATGACACCCATAATTTGAATAAACCTCAAAATGTATCTAAATGGCAGTACATCATGTGTTTGTGCTCAGTTCACAGACGGTGATGGGTGCATCCGTAACCTGAGGTCTATTCCTGGAGTGATGCTTATAAACGACACTCCAGAAATAGACATCCACAAATTGGCCATTCTCTTCAAATTAAGGTAGTAGTAGAGTTGTTGGTTTTGGTTATTTTTATGTTTACAAAGAACAATATAAGGCCTATCCAGTGACTTCCTCTGTATCTTCTTCATTAATTACCATGGTTCTGTTGTTCCTTTTGTATTTCTTTGAAATCTAGTCATCCTCTCACACAACATAAGCAGGTTTATGCAATATCATGGCTTTGGCAGTCATATCTGGGATCCCAGTAAGGCCAAAGCATGAATGGCTCCATGAATGGCTGACGGTACTGTTGCTGTCTCGGTGGTCTTCTCTACTGCCTGCCCAACTAAACAAGACTATAGCAGTGTATGTACATTTAGCTCAGTTGACTTGTCTCCTCCTTTTTAAGGTCTTGATGGACTCCCAGAGAGGAAGCTGCAGGCTGGTCCTTATTATTTGGTTCTGCATTGTGCGATGGAACTTTATTGGGTGGCTTATGAATGGGGTAATGGAAGTAATAAGGAAGCCAGGTGCTTCCCGGAGGAGAAGAGGGGTGGAGTTGAATATAAATTTATATATGTGTGTGTGTATATTTTTGCAGAGTTGTGGTGACAGTACAGTTAGGGGCACCACATGCTGAACTGGAATTGAACACCAGCAATCAGTGGCAAAACTAGAACCTTCAGGGCCCCGGTGCAAGAGACCATGAAGGATCCCCCTGACCTCTGGCTGGGGTCCTTCCTTCAGAGAACCCTTGGCAGAACACCAGGGACCGGTCACATGTGCGACCATTGTGACCCTGGTAGTTCCGGCACTGGTGTCAGTAGTTTTTCATTTTTGTGATTTAATTTTTTTATTATTTTTTACCATTTTTTTTTTTTGCAATAGTATTTTTTTTTACGTTTTTAGGAGCCCTGATGGGGGGCTTTGGTGAGATATCAGGGGTCTAAACAGACCTCTGATGTTCCACCTTTGAAACAGAGAAAGGAGATTGAAAATTGTGTCAGCTGCACAGAACGAATGAACAGGAATATCTCTGTACAGAGCTTCCAGTTCGTTCAAAAACTGAAGCATTGTAAACAAGTTTACCAATCACTAACTCTCCATTCAGAAAAGGAAGGGGCTGGTAAATGAGACATTTATCGGCCTCCTTTCCTGCTCTAATTCCTGACAAATCCCTCTGCAGGGGGGGGGGGTAAGGGCACAGTGGGACTGGAGAGCACATAGGGGGCAGCAGAGGATAGGAGGAGCGGCGGGGGCAGTTGCATATACAGAAATTGATTTCTCCCATGATTGTCCTATGAGGATGCAGGACCCCTGTCCCTCTGTCTGAACAGTGCTGATTGGATCTGTACCAATCACATGCACTCCCCCAAGAAAAAAAAAAACTCTAGCAAAACACACCAAAGTGAGCATGCGCAGCTTGTCCCGTGGCCTCTGTACTATCAGGAACACACACGATCGGAAATTCAGCCAGCAAAAGACCGATGGGAGCTCTTGTTCGGGAACTGTGACCGTGTGTATGCTCCATCGGACTTTTGTTGGTCGAATTCCAGCCAGCAAAAGATTGAGAGCATTTTCTCAATTTTTCGGACGGAAAAAGTTCCCATCCGAAAATGCGATCGTCTGTAGCAATTCCGACGCGCAAACCTCCTACACATGCTCGGAAACAATTTGACGTATGCTCGGAAGCATTGAACTTCATTTTCTCGGCTCATCGTAGTGTTGTACGTCACTGCGTTCTTGACGGTCAAAAGTTCAGTGAACTTTTGTGTGACCGTGTGTATGCAAGGCAAGCTTGAGCGGAATCCCGTCGGAAAAGCCATCATATATTTTTCCGACCAAAATCCAGATCGTGTGTACACGGCATTACAGTAATTTGGAATAGTGAACATGCTCACGGATATAGAATGCCCACAATGGGCCTCAATGGGTAGAAGGAAGGGAGGGATAAAGGGAATGGGAGTATGGTGTGGGAAGGAAAGGGTAGAATTGGGGAGGAAGTTAAGTGTAACTCTCCCTAGTCTTTGCCCCTTAAATGATCACAAATGGGGGTTTTTTTTGTATTTTTTTTGTCATGTTTTTTTTTGTTCTGATTATGTCACAAACACGGGAAGTTAGGGGGTGATGGAGGGAGAGTGGATAAGGGGGTGGGGGATATGGTGGGAAAGGATTAGGTAGAGAAGCCTGGTAACCCTTAGAACTTTTTTTTTTTTCTAGAAGAAAGACCGGTTGGAGTATTTGTATTTAGATGTGAGGTGCCTCCACCTCTCACGTTGCCCCTTGCCTCTTCTTTGGGGAAAAATTTAGATGTATATGGCTGGCTATTATGATAAGGTCCTAGGACTTACACCTTTTGTAATAGTATTTATGCTGTGTTGTGTATGAGATCCTAATGTTCTTTGTATTTTTTATTTGTTTATTGTATGAATGTTGTCTTGGTTCTTTTTTATGGTGATGTATTGTGTTTTGTAACTCTTTTGTAAAATTAATAGAAATGATTTACCATATACACTCCAGTATAAGCCCAGTTTTTCAGCACATTTTTTTGTGCTGAAAGTGCCCCCCTCGACTTATACTCGAGTCAAGCTCTTTTCTGCAGCAAAAAATGTCATTTTCCGAACCGAATTTGGGGCCCCGTATCTCAGGGCCACTTGGTGCTAGGAACCCCAAATTTGGTGTGCAAACCCAGTGGAACAGGTCCCATAACATTTCTAAGCACCAAGTTCCTAGCACCAAGTGGCCCTGAGATACGGGGCCCCAAAATAGGTTTGGAAAATGTCATTCTCTGCTGCAGAAAAGTGCTTGACATTTTCTGAACCGATGTTTGGGGCCCTGTATCTCGGGTCCACTTGGTGCTAGCAACCCCAGCTTTTGATATTTTATGGTGCTAGTTCCACTGGGTTTGCACACCAAATTTGGGGTTCCTGGCACTAAGTGGCCCCAAGATACGGGGCCCCAAACTCAGTCAACTGTGTCCATCTGCAGCAATGTCATTTCGGGACCCTTTGGGTTCAGAGGCCCCGAATTTTGGCTGCAGCTAAGGGGGCATCTAGGAACCCTTAACTACCGAGTTTGAAGTTCGGGGGACCTATGGCTGCAAATGGGCACAGTGAGGCTGCAAATGGGCATTGTTGACCCTCTTTTCCACTTACAGTAGCTTTGCATTTCTCACCCTCGTCTTATACTCGAGTCAATAAGTTTCCCCATTTTTTTGTGGTAAATTAGGGCCTCGACTTATACTCGGATCGACTTATACTCGAGTATATACGGTAAATAGAATGGTCACAGGCTCCCTTTAAATGTATATATACGTTGAAGTACACATGAACATGGCTACAGCTGCTGGGCGTACAGTTGTAGAAACAAAATCAGGACTAATCAAGTTTAGTCTTCAGTTACCATCACCCTGAGCCAAGAAGGGTTAAACAGCGAGCCTCCAAGCCTGCCAGGTCAGGCTCCGGCCAGCCATGCCTGGACTTCCCGAGTATATGTAAGATAGTGTTACTATTGGCACCAAGTTGGATGGTGCTTTTTAAAACGAAGGTATATTTTAAGCTCGGCTCACTCAGCTGCTGAGTTTTGTTAGTGGGTGTGAAGATACTCATAATAATTGAGCTGCCGGATCATATCAACAGTGACCAGCATAGATATCAAATTAAATGTTTGTCATATATGAAACGCGAGACGTGACAATACTTTTCCAGACTTGACAGATGGGCATTTGTTGGTTTTGTGTAAGCTCATAAACAATAGTTCATTGAGTTTTCTTTTCTTAACCACTTCAATACCGGGCACTTAGACACCTTCCTGCCCAGGCCAATTTTCAGCTTTCAGCACTGTTGCAATTTGAATGAAAATTGCGCGGTCATGCTACAATGTACCCAAACACATTTTTTTAACATTTTGTTCCCACAAATAGAGCTTTCTTTTGGTGGTATTTGATCACCTCTGGGGTTTTTATTTTTTGCGCAACAAATAAAAAAAGACCGTAAATTTTGAAAGAAAAAACAAGTTTTTCTTCGTTTCTGTTAAAAATTTTGTAAATAAGTACGTTTTCTCCTTCAATGATGGGCACTGATATGGCTGCACTGACGGGGACTGATAAGGTGGCACTGATGGGCGCCGATGAGGTGGCACCAATGAGGTGGCACTGATGAGGTGGCACTGATGGGCACTGATGACGGGCACTGATAGGCGGCACTGATGGGCACTGATAGGTGGCACTGATGGGCACTGATAGGTGGCACTTGTATGCGGCACTGATGGGCACTCATAGGCGGCACTGATGGGCACTCATAGGCGGCACTGATGGACACTTGTAGGTGGCACTAATGGGCACTTGTAGGCGGCAATGATGGGTACTTATGGGTGGCACTGATAGGTGGCACGGATGGGCACTGATGGGCACTGATAGGTGGGCACTGATGGGCATGGATGGGCACTGACAGGTGGCACTGGTGGGTTGCACTGATGTCACTGATGGGTGGCACTGATGATACTGATGGGTGGCATTGCTGGGCATCACTGATACCTGTTAGTACATACTGGTGCCAATCGGTGCCCATTTGTGGGCACTGATTGGCACAGATCGGCATAATTTGCACATGTGGATGGCCATGGGGTACATACCTGGCCATCCACATGTTGTAGTAAAAAACGCAATGGGTGAGGTCCTGATGACCAGTATCGTTGGTGAATTCAGGTAACAGGTTACCGGATCACCTAATAGGGTGGTGCTCCTTATCAGAACAGGAGAAGTAGTCAAAATAAAAGGGGAGTGGGAATAGGACCCAAGGTGAAGGAAAACTGCGGTTTAACCTGATATAACTTTATTAGAACAATTAGTAGAGAAACATTTTAATCATTGAAAGGAAAGCATAAACAATAGGAGATTGCAGAAGGTAAAAACTGACAACGTTGTCACTTAAAAACGCATGCTCATGAGCTCAGCCATATCCCAGTCATCCACACGTGTCAATCATTTTAAGTCATTAAGTGTGACTTAATATATAGTGCTTACATGTGTCTAGGCGAGGTAAGTTCCAGGAAACCTTGGTAGCACAAGTCGGTACCCGTATTGTGCTTAACCATGGACCTCCAGACTCCCTATATGCCTATAGAGCTGCTGCATTAAGTCTTTACAATGTTGAAGAAAGCATTGGTCATCACAGACAAATAAATGCAAGTCTGGCTAGAAAGTATCCATGATAGTTAGTGAACAAGACAGGTTTGATTTTTGGATGTAGCACTGTCAATCATAGAGATAATAAAAAAATGCAGCACGCTGTGACAAGTGGGTAAAACATGTTGGTGTGTGTGCCTACACATGCCCTCTGCCGATAGCCAACTTGGGCTTTTCATCACTCTTTAGCCGTCATCCTATCTCCGCAAACTGGAAATCCACAAACAACTGAAAACTGGAAGTAAATGGCCAGGAGGCCCCATGCTGGTTTTGATTGGATAACATCCTGTGCGTGTCACCAGGACTAGGAATACAGAGATTCACATCCTGCACACCTGTGGACAGGGCTGGACTGGGACAAAAATGTGGCCCTGGACTTCATCCAGACCGGCCCAGGGCACAACACATCAGGGCACGGTACATCAGGCCACATCAGGGTACAGAGCCAGGCACATCAGGGCACAAGGCACATCAGGGCACAGCACATCAGGGTACAGCACATCAGGGTACAGGGCACAGCACATCAGGGTACAGAGCCAAGTACATCAGCGTACAGGGCACAACATATCAGGGTACAGTGCCCAGTACATCAGCGTACAGGGCACAACATATCAGGGTACAGTGCCCAGTACATCAGCGTACAGGGCACAACATATCAGGGAACAGTGCCCAGTACATCAGCGTACAGGGCACAACATAACAGGGTACAGTGCCCAGCACATCAGCGTACAGGGCACAACATATCAGGGTACAGTGCCCAGTACATCAGCGTACAGGGCACAACATATCAGGGTACAGTGCCCAGCACATCAGGGCACAACATATCAGGGTACAGTGCACAGCACATCAGGGTACAGAGCCCAGCACATCAGCTAATAGGGCACAACACATCAGGGCACAGTACATCAGGGTATAGCACATCAGGACACAGCACATCAGGGCACAGAACATCAGAGCACACGACATTGAGGCACAGCACACCGGGGCACAGGACATCAGGGCATATCAGGGCACAGGACATCGGGCAAAGCACATTGGGGCACAAGGCACATCAGGGCATAGGACATCGGGGCACAGCACATCAGGGCACATAGCACATCAGGGCGCATCAGGGCACATAGCACATCAGGGCACGTGGCACATCAGGGCACGGGGCACATCCGGGGAAAAATGCACATCAGGGCACATGGCACATCAGGGCACGGGCACATCAGGGCACGGGGCACGTCAGGGCACGGGGCACATGGCACATCAGGGCACATTATGGCACATCAGGGCACATGGCACATCAGGGCACATTATGGCACATCAGGGCACGGGGCACATCAGGCCACATGGCACATCAGGGCACAGGGCACATAAGGGCACATTATGGCACATCAGGGCACATTATGGCACATCAGGGCACATGATGGGGCACATGGCACATTATGGTGCACATCAGGGCATGGGGCACATCAGGGCATGGGGCACATCAGGCCACATGGTACATCAGGGCACAGGGCACATCAGGGCACGGGGCACATGGCACATCAGGGCTCGGGGCACATGGCACATCAGGACACATGATAGGGCACATTATGGGGCACATGGCACATCAGGGCACATGATAGGGCACATTATGGCGCACATAGCACATCAGGGCACAGGGCACACCAGGCCACATGGCACATTATGGTGCACATCAGGGCATGGGGCACATCAGGGCATGGGGCACATCAGGCCACATGGTACATCAGGGCACAGGGCACATCAGGGCACGGGGCACATGGCACATCAGGGCTCGGGGCACATGGCACATCAGGGCACATGATGGGGCACATTATGGGGCACATGGCACATCAGGGCACATGATGGGGCACATCAGGGCACATTATGGGGCACATTAGGGCACATCAGGCTACATGGCACATTAGGGCACGTGGCACATGGCACATCAGGGCACGGGGCACATCAGGGCACATCAGGGCACATAGCACATTAGGGCACATCAGGCTACATGGCACATTAGGTTACGTGGCACATCGGGGCACATCAGGGCAAATAGCACATTAGGGCACATCAGGCTACATGGCACATTAGGGCACGTGGCACATGGCACATCAGGGCACGGGGCACATCAGGGCTCAGGGCACATGATGGGGCACATAGCACATCAGGGCACATGATGGGGCACATAGCACATCGGGGGAAACATGATGGGGCACATAGCACATCGGGGCACATGATGGGGCACATATCACATTGGGGCACATGATGGGGCACATAGCACATCGGGGCACATGATGGGGCACATAGCACATCAGGGCACATCATCAGGGCACATTGTGGGGTCTTACTAGCCAGCATGCAGAGTAGCGCAGGGAGCTTCTGTAGTAATAAGTTCTCTCTCTCGTGTCATCACGCTGTTCCCCGGCGGCCCCTCCTCTCTTCTTGTCTATACCAGATGATCGTACAAGCCAATTGGTATAGGCGAGAAAAGAGGAGGGGCCGCCGGGGAACAGCGTGATGACACGAGAGAGAGAACTTATTACTACAGAAGCTCCCTGCGCTACTCTGCATGCTGACTAATCTCGATCTACCCGTCAGGCGCCAGCTGTCGGCGGTTGACGGGTAGATCGCTGCGCACCGCAGATGCGGCTGAAAGTGAAACTGGCCCAGACTGAGCCATCGGCCCACCGGGAATCTCCCGGTAGTCCCGATGGCCAGTCCATCCCTGCCTGTGGACCCCTGCAAAGGACTCTGTATTCACCACCTTGTCGCTGCAATTGAGGACCAATCTAATATCATCTAAACAGTGAGTCTCTTTTCAACTGGTATACCAAGCAAGCAATCACAGCCTGAACCTTTTTTTTTTGAGGCTCTGTGTTTTGACTCAGCTGAATATATTTTCCTATCCAACCTATATGCGGTGCTATCTTTAATGTTTCATGGAAACATGGTGCTGAATGACTAACAGGCTAGTTGTGGATCTATTGTTTTTCCTTGACTTCCTTGAAACAATCTCCTATTGTTTATGCTTTCCTTTCAATAATTAAAATGTTTTTCTACTAATTGTTCTAATAAAGTTATATCAGGTTAAACCGCAGTTTGTTCCTTTTACTTCACTGAAGGTAAGGACACCTTGGGTCCTATTCCTACTCCCCTTTTATTTCATCCACATGTTGCCCCCTTCCCTGGTGGTCCTAGTGGCGTCCCTGGTGGTCCAGTGTGGTCATCTGAGGGGGGGCTGCGCTGATAAACAATCAGCGCAGACCCCCCCCCCCCCGATCGGCTCTCCTCTGCTCGCGTCTGTCAGATGCGAGTGAGGAAACGCTGATCAACGGCTCTTCCTATTTACATTGTGATCAGCCGTGATTGGACACGGCTGATCACATGGTAAAGAGCCTCCGCCGGAGGCTCTTTACCGAGATCGGTGGAGCGGTGTGTCACCGCTCCAACGATTGCCGCGATGCGCGCCCCCCATGGGCGCGGGGCGGCTGTTATCCTGAAGGACGTCATATGACGCCCAGTCAGGATAACTAAACCACCGCCCGGCCGTCATTTTGCTATAGGCCGGGCGGGAAGTGGTTAAAAGAGAAGCTTGGGATTTTTGTTTTTTTCATTTTTTTTGTTTTTTAGAAATCATACTCACCTAGGTGGATGCAGCATCTGTCCCCAGCAGGTTCTAAGGCTGAGAACTGAGCGATCAAAAACCGCTGATCGCTCAGTTCTCTATGTGGTGACTGGCATATTTATAATGTCCTAGTATGTGGGCTTAACAACTACAAGCAACGAAAAAAGTGCTGCGCTAAAGGGTAAAATCTAAAACTAGCAGCTAGCACACAGTATAGGATATACTATACAGGAAGATGGTAATATACACTATTTTGCCAAAAGTATTGGGACGCCTGCCTTTACACACACATGAACTTTAATGGCATCCCCAGTCTTAGTCCGTAGGGTTCAATATGGAGTTGGCCCACCCTTTGCAGCTATAAAAGCTTCAACTCTTCTGGGAAGGCCGTCCACAAGGTTTAGGAGTGTGTCTATGGGAATTCTTCTATTCGACTCAATTGGACAGGACACATCAGCATGTCTACAACTCAACCCCACTACAGGCTGTGAACATAGTCTAGACCAGGAACGATTTACCCCCCTTGATGTGGTATTGCTGCATTTACTCCTGGCAGCCATATTGCATCAACATATCCACCATTTTGGCACATGTTCTCTATATAGTAATCATTTCTCATCTGTATATTACAGACCAATACAAATCCAAGCTTTTAAAAGCATTGCAATACTGAAGACATGCACATTAGTCTAAGTTATGTTCTAATGCACCCTTCGAGCCACAGATTATGCAGTATCTCACAAAAGTTAGTACACCCCTCACATTTTTGGAAATATTTTATTCTTTTCCTGTGACAACAGTGAAGAAATGACACTTGTCTACAATGTAAAGTAGTGAGTGTACAGCTTGTATAACAGTGTAAATTTGTTGTCCCCTCAAAATATCGCAACACACAGCCATTAATGTCTAAACCGCTGGCAACAAAAGTCAGTACACCCCTAAGTGAAAATGTCCAAATTGGGCCCAATTAGCCATTTTCCCTCCCCGGTGTCATGTGACTCATTATTGTTACAAGGTCTCAGGTGTGAATGGGGAGCAGGTGTGTTAAATTTGGTGTTATCGCTTTCACTCTCTCATACTGGCCACTGGAAGTTCAACATGGCACCTCATAGCAAAGAACTCTCTGAGGATCTGGAAAAAAGAATTGTAGCTCTACATAAAGATGGCCTAGGCTATAAGAAGATTGCCAAGACCCTGAAACTGAGCTGCAGCACGGTGGCCAAAACCATACAGCAGTTTATCAGGACAGGTTCCACTCAGAACAGGCCTCGCCATGGACAACCAAAGAAGTTGAGTGCACATGCTCAGCGTCATATCCAGAGGTTGTCTTTGGGAAATAGACATATGAGTGCTGCCAGCATTGCTGCAGAGGTTGAAGGGGTGGGGGGTCAGCCTGTCAGTGCTCAGACCATACGCCGCACACTGCATCAAATTGGTCTGCATGGCTGTCATCCCAGAAGGAAGCCTCTTTTAAAGATGATGCACAAGAAAGGCCGCAAACAGTTTGCTGAAGACAAGCAGACTAAGAACATGAATTACTGGAACCATGTCCTGTGGTCTGATGAGACCAAGATAAACTTGTTTGGTTCAGATGGTGACAAGCGTGTGTGGAGGCAACCAGGTGAGGAGTACAAAGACAAGTGTGTCTTGCCTACAGTCAAGCATGGTGGTGGGAGTGTCATGGTCTGGGGCTGCATGAGAGCTGCCGGCACTGGGGAGCTACAGATCATTGAGGGAACCATGAATGCCAACATGTACTGTGACATACTGAAGCAGAGCATGATCCCCTCCCTTCAGAGACTGGGCCGCAGGGCAATATTCCAACATAACGACCCCAAACACACCTCCAAGATGACCACTGCCTTGCTAAAGAAGCTGAGGTGAAGGTGATGGACTGGCCAAGCATGTCTCCAGACCTAAACCCTATTGATCATCTGTGTGACATCCTCAAACGGAAGGTGGAGGAGCGCAAGGTCTATAACATCTACCAGCTCTGTGATGTCATCATGGAGGAGGGGAAGAGGACTCCGGTGGCAACCTGTGAAGCTCTGGTGAACTCCATGCCCAAGAGGGTTAAGACAGTGCTGGAAAATAATGGTGGCCACACAAAATATTGACACTTTGGGCCCAATTTGGACATTTTCACTTAGGGGTGTACTCACTTTTGTTGCCAGCGGTTTAGACATTAATGGCTGTGTGTTGAGTTATTTTGAGGGGACAGCAAATTTACACTGTTATACAAGCTGTACACTCACTACTTTACATTGTAGCAAAGTGTCATTTCTTCACTGTTGTCACATAAAAAGATAGAATAAAATAGTTACAAAAATGTGAGGGGTGTACTCACTTTTGTGAGATACTGTATCTTCGCCCTGATACTATGTACCGATATTGGACTGGTGTCAAAATATTCATATTCAGATTCTATATATAGCAGATGAGAGCTATTCTGTTCTGCCTTCCCGATAACAGATGTGCTATACCTAAAGGACAACTTAAAGGAAACCTTTTCTGAGAGAGACCTGGAGGCACCCATTGACTACTTCTGCAAATGCTATTTGCCTGGCTGGTATTTCAAACCTTTTGATTGAGTCATTTGAATCTCTACAACAAGTACGGACATTACTTTAACTCTTCCAAGCTGCATAAGGATCAATGTAACAGCCAGTCAACCAGCACTTTTTTAGAAGGAAGTCAACAATGGCAGATTTACTTTAACCACTTGACCTCCGGAAGATTTACCCACTTCACAACCAGGCCATTTTTTGCGATACGGCACTGTGTTACTTTAACTGACAATTGCGCAGTTGTGTGAGCTTTCTTTTGATGGTATTTGATCACCTCTGCGTTTTTTTATTTTTTGCACTATAAACTAAAAAAGACCAACAAAGAACGAAAGAACGGCCCGCTCGTGACGTTTTTCAGGACGTCATTGCGGCTTCACAGCGCCGGAGCCCACAAACCCGGTAGTATCTCCGGGAAAGATGTCGGCTGTGGAAGCGGAGTGCAGGCGACAATGCAGGGGGTAGTTCTAAGGAAAGTATTTCATAATGAGCTAGTATACGATGCATACTAGCTCATTATGCCTTTGTCCTGATGTTGTGTTTTTTTGGGGGAATTTTTTTTCGGAGGTTTACAACCTCTTTAAAGCAGAGGTTCACACAAAAATTGAACCTCTGCTTTTTGTAACCCTCCCCCCTCACATTTGGCACCTTTCAGGGGGGAGGGGGTGCAGATACCTGTCTAAGACAGGTATTTGCACCCACTTCCGTCATAGACTCCCACGGGAGTCTATGCCTCTTCCCGTCCCCACCGCGCTGTCTGCTGGGACACACACGGGTCCCAGAGACAGCGGGGACCAGTTAGGAAGCGCAGCGCGACTCGCGCATGCGCAGTAGGGAACCGGGAAGTGAAGCCGCAGCACTTCACTTCCTGATTCTCTTACAGAGAATGGCGGCGGCAGCACCCGAGGACCGAGGGACGATTCGGTCTCGGGTGCCGACATCGCTGGACCCTGGGACAGGTGAGTGTCCTTATTTTAAAAGTCAGCAGCTGCAGTATTTGTAGCTGCTGACTTTTAAAAAAAAAAATTTCGCGGGACTCCCTCTTTAAAGTGATTGCAAACCCTCTGGGACCACTTTTACCTACAGGTAAGCCTAGATTAAGGCTTACCTGTAGGTGCAACAAATATCTCCTAAACCTACACGGTTTAGGAGATATTCGCAAAAGACTGGCACCGATGTCTACGGCGCATGCGCCGTAGACAGCGGCGCGCAGGCGCACTGAGCATGCCGCTGCTAACGGCGGTCATGCCGTTAGTGGCGGTTCCCTCGCACATGCGCGGGAGTGACATCATCGCGGCTCCGGCCAGTCACAGTGCCGGAGCCGCGATACCCGGAAGTCACTCCGGGATAGATGGCGGCGATGAAGGAGAAGAACGAGGGTCGCTTTGGGGGCTTCAATCTCAGGTAAGTTATTCATAATGAGCTAGTATGCTATGCATACTAGCTCATTATGCCTTTGTCTTACAGGGTGAGATTTTTTTTTTTCCTGCCTTTACTTTAACTTACCCTTGCTGACTAGGCCTTTTCTGGAACTTTTTGTTTAAATCAGTTTTTTTTGCCAGAAAATGACTTAGAACTCCCAAACATTACCGTATATATCCTTTTTTAGCAGAGACCCTAGAGAACAAAATGGCAGTCCTTGCAATATTTTATGTCACACAGTATTTGTGCAGCAGTCTTTCAAATGCAATTTTTAGGAAAAAAATACACTTTAATGAATAAAGAACAAAAAAAAAAACACAATAGTTACCCCAATTTTTTTGTATAATGTGAAAGCTGATGTTACGCCGAGTAAATAGAAACCAAACATGTCTTGCTTTAAAATTGCGCACACTCGTGGAATGGCAACAAGCTACAGTACTTAATCTTCATAGGCAACACTTTAAAAAAGTTTAAAGGTTACCTGTTTAGAGTTACAGAGGAGGTCGTGTGCTAAAATTATTGCTCTCACTCTAATGATCGTGTTGATATCTCACATGTGTGGTTTGAACACCATTTACATATGTAAACACGCGCTTCTGTGCGCGAGCACGGAGGGATGGGGCGCTTTAAATTTTTTTATTATTATTTATTTTACTTATATTCTGCCTGCTGGACCACTTTTATTTTTCAGAGAACCGGCCATAATAAAAAATGATACCAGGGTTGTGGCACCTACAGTACCTTGAAAAAGTATTCATACCCCTTGAAATTTTCCACATTTTGTCATGTTACAAGCAAAAACGTAAATGTATTTTATTGGCATTTTATGTGATAGACCAACACAAAGTGGCACATAATTGTGAAGTGGAAGGAAGATGATAAATGGTTTTCAATATTTTTTACAAATAAATATGTGAGTGCATTTGTATTCAGCCCCCTTTACTCTGATACCCCTAACTAAAATCTAGTGGAACCGATTGCCTTCAGAAGTCACCTAATTAGTAAATAGAGTCTACTGCCCTGTACACATGATCGGACATTGATCGGACATTCCGACAACAAAATCCATGGATTTTTTCTGACGGATGTTGGCTCAAACTTGTCTTGCATACACACGGTCGCACAAAGTTGTTGGAAAATCCGATCGTTCTGAACGCGGTGATGTAAAACACGTACGTCAGGACTATAAACGGGTCAATAGCCAATAGCTTTCGTCTCTTAATTTATTCTGAGCATGCGTGGCACTTTGTGCGTCGGAATTGTCCACACACGGTCGGAATTTACGCAAACGGATTTTGTTGTCGGAAAATTTTATAGCAAGCTCTCAAACTTTGTGTGTCAGAAATTCTGATGAAAAAATTCAGATGGAGCCTACACACGGTCAGAATTTCCGACAACAAGCACCGATCGCACATATTCCGTCGGAAAGTCCGACCGTGTGTACGGGGCATTACTGTGTATAATTTAATCTCAGTATAAATACAGCTGAAGCCCTCAGAGGTTTGTTAGAGATCCTTAGTGGACAAACAGCATCATGAAAGCCAAGGAACACATCAGACAGGTCAGGGATAAAGTTATATAGAAATTTAAAGCAGGGTTATATTATAAAAAAATACCCCAAGCTTTGAACATCTCACGGAGCTCTGTTCAATCCATCATCGGAAAATGGAAAGAGTATGGCACAACTGCAAACCTACCAAGACATGGCCATCCACCTAAACTGATAGGCCGGGCAAGGAGAGCATTCATCAGAGGAGCAGCCAAGAGATCCATGGTAACTCTGGAGGAGCTGCAGAGATCCACAGCTCAGGTGGGAGAATCTGTCCACAGGACAACTATTGGTCGTGTTCTCCACAAATCTGCCCTTTATGGAAGAGTGACAAGAAGAAAGACATTGTTGAAAGAAAGCCATAAAAAGTCCTGTTTGTAGTTTGCGAGAAGCCATGTGGGGGACACAGCAAACATGTGGAAGAAGGTGCTCTGGTCAGATGAGACCAAAATTGAACTTTTTGGCTAAAAACCGAAATGCTATGTGTGGCGGAAAACTAACACTGCACATCACCCTGAACACACCATCCCCACCGTGAAACATGGTGGTGGCAGCATCATGTTGTGGGGATGCTTTTCTTCAGCAGGGACAGGGAAGCTGGTCAGAGTTGATGGGAAGATGGATGGAGCCAAATACAGGGCAATCAAGTCTGCAAAAGACTTGAGACTGGGGCGGAGTCTTCCAGCAGGACAACGACCTGAAACATACAGCCAGAGCTACAATGGAATGGTTTAGATCAAAGCATATTCATGTGTTAGAATGGCCCTGTCAAAGTCCAGACCTAAATCCCATTGAGAATCTGTGGCAAGACTTGAAAAATGCTGTTCAGATGCTCTCCATCCAATCTGACAGAACTTGTGCTATTTTGCAAAGAAGAATGGGCAAAAATGTCCCTCTCTAGATGTTCAAAGCTGGTAGAGACATCCCCAAAAAGACTTGCAGCTGTAATTGCAATGAAAGGCGGTTCTACAAAGTAGTGACTCCGGGGGGCGCCATACAAATGTACCCCCCACACTTTTCACATATTTATTTGTAAAAAATTTTGAAAATCATTTAGCATTTTCCTTCCACTTCATCACAATTATGTGCCACTTTGTGTTGGTCTATCACATAAAATCCCAAGAAAATACATTTACGTTTTTGGTTGTAACATAACAAAATGTGGAAAATTTCAAGGGCTATGAATACAAGGCACTGTATTCATATAGTAATAACATATTTTTTTCTATGGGCCGGTCGTGGATGATGCTATTCCCATTCCACAATATACAGATGACCACTAGGGGGAACCACCGGTCTGTTCCCTCTTCCCACAGTTCCCTTTGGTCAGACTCCACCCAACACCTAGATCAGTGATGGTGAACCTTGGCACCCCAGATGTTTTGGAACTACATTTCCCATGATGCTCCACTACACTGCAGAGTGCCAGAGTATCACGGGAAATGTAGTTCCAATGCATCTGGGGTGCCAAGGTTCACCATCACTGACCTAGATGGAGGGGGTGGGCAGTGCTGGAATAAACACTGTGGAGGTCCCTAAGCAGTCGAAGCCTTGAGACACCCCCCCCCCCCCCCCCCCCCCGGTAGGTTTCTGGAGGTTTCTCCTGAGTGCCCTCTAGTGGGATAACATTGAACTAAGTATTGTGCACATCGACCACTAGATGGAATTGACATCACTACTGTACATGACATGTATGTAGGTTGCACCAAATTATTTTGGAAACTGACTGCTGAAAGATGATGAGTTTTTAGGAGACAAACTGTAATGTGAACCCAAAGTACATTACATTATTACAGTATTTTCTCTATATAGTCTTTAATGTAAAGTTTTTGTTTCTTTGAGTTGATTCATTTTTTTTTCTATCTTTTGTAACCAATTTAAAAAAAACTTTGTAATTTCCTTTCAAGTTCAAATCAATATGATTTTGATCAGTTGTGTGGCTCTTAAATGCTGTGGAGCCCATAGGCCGATGCCTACTCAACCTATTTGATAATCTAGCAATAAGGACGGGACAACATTGACAAAAGTCAAGATTTGCATAAACTTGGGTAACTTTAGGTTCTGCTGGGTTTATTTTAAGCTAATGACATTCACACACTTCTGAAAGTTTGTGGCGTCCCTTTAAGAACAGTTTTTCACCGGCACTCGTACATGGGGTGGAACAATGTATTTTTCATGGCTTTGAAATTCTTTGTTCTGGGGGGGTTTTGGCGGCATCTTCTGTATTTGGATTTGATCCGTGCCATCCGCCAGAAAGGAAACCTTTAAAGCAACTCCACTTCTAAATAATCTATCACAGAAGGAGACTCAGAAGCCTGGGTGTCAGATGTAATTAGTCCGGAATCTGCCGCCTGCACCGACTATCAGCGTCGCTCGAGCCCTGGATAATTTAAATTGATATTCCCAGGTGCCACCTTCCAGCGAGCAGACGTGAAATCAAAGTGACCCTGGGAAGATCTGATTGGCAGCCGCCAGGGCGACCGGCTCCGATCTCCGTCTGAAGAGCATCAAATAAGAAGCTACAAAGGCAAAGCTTTATTATAGACTGTACCTTCCGAGTAAGGGAAGAAAAATAGCGCTTTGCAAATAGGGCATTCTCGCTGACAGGTAAAGCGTCTGGGTGGAGGACATTTTGTACGAACCTTGAAGTAGAAGAAACCGCTGTATAAATGTTACTGAAATGTTACATACTGATACATTTGTTGCAAATAAAAAAACACACATTGGTGGAGCAATTAGATATTGCTAGGATAAGAGATAAAGTAACAAACTTTTTTGTAACATCCAGAGCAGGGGGTTCTTAACCCGGAGTCCATGGACCACTTAGGGGTCAGACGGGTTCATGAGGGTCAAATAAAATATAACATTTACAGTACATTCACTATACAGCCCTCCCCCGTGTCCCAATCAGTGGCGGCTGGTGCTCAAAAATCTTTTGGGGGGGCGCAAACAAACCGAAAAATTCTGAAAAAAACATCAATTGCAGCCTCACTGTGCCATCAATTGCAGCCACTGTGCCCATCAATTGCAACCTCACTGTGTTCATCAATTGCAACCACTGCGCCCATCAATTGCAACCACTGTGCCCATCAATTGCAGCCTCACTGTGTCCATCAATTGCAACCACTGTGCCCATCAATTGCAACCACTGTGCCCATCAATTGCAACCACTGTGCCCATCAATTGCAGCCTCACTGTGTCCATCAATTGCAATGAGTGTGCCCATCAATAGCAGCCACTGTGCCCATCCATTGCAGCCACTGTGCCCATCAATAGCAGCCACTGTGCCCATCCATTTCAGCCACTGTGCCCATCAATAGCAGCCACTGTGCCTATCCATTGCAGCCACTGTGCCCATCCATTGCAGCCACTGTGCCCATCAATATCAGCCACTGTGCCCATCCATTGCAGCCACTATGCCCATCCATTGCAGCCATTTTGGCCATCCATTGCAGCCACTGTGCCCATCAATTGCAACCACTGTGCCCATCAATTGCAACCACTGTGCCCATCAATTGCAACCACTGTGCCCATCAATTGCAGCCTCACTGTGTCCATCAATTGCAACGAGTGTGCCCATCAATAGCAGCCACTGTGCCCATCCATTGCAGCCACTGTGCCCACATAGATAGCAGCCACTTTGCCCATCAATAGCAGTCACTGTGCCCATCCATTGCAGCCACTGTGCCCATCAATAGCAGCCACTGTGCCTATCCATTGCAGCCACTGTGCCCATCCATTGCAGCCACTGTGCCCATCAATAGCAGCCACTGTACCCATCCATTGCAGTCACTGTGCCCATCCATTGCAGCCACTGTGACCCCCTCTTCCCCGGCTGCATTTAACCAGCACTCCCCCATCTTGGTGGCGGGTCAGGCAGCGGGTGGCGGCGGACAGCTGTGGGACAGGCAGCGGGTCAGGCAGTGGCGAGCTGTGGGAGGGGCGGGTGCTCCTGTGTCCTCCATGCTTCAGCCGTGCGTCTCTTCTTTCTTCCTGCTAGGCGTCCAATTGGATCGCCTGTCCTTTCAGCCAGGTGACGGTTAACAGACCCGCGCTTCCGGATTGGCAGTTCGGTGTTAGAAAAGCGAATATTCATTTGCTTTTCTAACACACCTGGGTGGGCTCCAAGCGCAATGCTCTGCGCTCCGAGTCCACCCTATTTTGAAGCCTATTAGAGCCTATGGCTCCAATCAAGTGCTTAAAAAAACACCCCTGCTGCTGTAATTCAGGCGCCCGGCGTCCTAAAAGGGTCCAGACGCCTGAATAGGGGGTGGCCGCGGCGGCCATAGATAGATTCATGCTATGGATGGGGGGCAGCATGATAGAGGGAGCGGCATCCATGCGCCCTTAATAGATGGGCCGCCACTGGTCCCAATCAATGGTTTCTAATAAAAAAAATGATAGAACACGCACCCTGCCACTGCTTATAGCGCCAACTGCTAAGCGTCTCCTGACTCGTAGTTGGGCCATGTTTACCATTTCCATTTTTAATCTGTACAGTCGCCATCTTGGCCACTTCATAATAGCAAGGGCTAATTCTCATTTCCTAAGGCTTTGTTAAGATTTGCAATGGGGGTGTGGCAAAAATGTGTGGTTAAGCTGCAATTTTTGCCCCCCTGCTCAACCTCTTCAGTACAGGGCACCTTCACCCCCTTCCTGCCCAGACCAATTTCCAGCGCTGTCACACTTTAAATGACAATTGCGCAGTCATGTAATACTGCACCCATGTGACATTTTTATATTTTTTTCCCCACAAATAGAGCTTTCTTTTGGTGGCATTTGATCACCACTGTTTTTTTTGCTAAACAAATGAAAAAAGACCAACATTTTTGAAAAAAAAAAATAATTTTCCTTCGTTTCTGTTATATAATTTTGTAAATAAGTACATTTTTTTCCTTAACTGATGGGCACTGATGAGGTGGCACTGATATGGAGGCACTAATATGCAGCACTGATGGGGACCGATAGGCGGCACTGATGGTCACTAATAGGCGGAACTGATGGGCACTGATGAGGTGGCACTGATAAGGTGGCACTGATGGGCACTAATAGGCGGAACTGATGGGCACTGATGAGGTGGCACTGATATGGAGGCACTAATATGCAGCACTGATGGGCACTGATAGGCGGCACTGATGGTCACTAATAGGCGGAACTGATGGGCACCGACAGGTGGCACTAATGGGCACTAATAGGCGGAACTGATGGGCACTGATGAGGTGGCACTGATAAGGTGGCACTGATGGGCACTAATAGGCGGAACTGATGGGCACTGATGAGGTGGCACTGATAAGGTGGCACTGATGTGGAGGCACTGATATGCAGCACTGATGGGCACTGATAGGTATTCTTAAAACTGGGGAAAAAAAGGGGAAAGGTTTTAAGAATACCCATTGTTCTTAGGGAGGCTGCAAGATGACGGGCATTGCTTTAAAGAGTTGGTTGCAACGCGCACTTAGAGACTAAACACCCAAACGCAGGAGAATTTTACTGTTTTTCTGTCGGACACTGATAGGTGGCACTGATGGGCGGCACTGATGGGCACTAATAGATGTCACTGATAGGCAGCACTGTTGAGGAGACTGTAGTGAAATGGACCTCCACCTTCGGTAGCACAAGCCGCTCACCTCTACAGATGGACCCCTGAGTATATCAGTCAGGTCAGTTAAGCAGTTCCCTCACAGGGATAAAGGCAGAGGATGGTAGATGTAAATCCTGGTCAAATTTCAGCAACAGGTACTCTTGCAGTCATGACATGTGGAGATATATAAAAGAGATCTAGTGCTCTCTGTATATCACTAAAAATCATTTATTTTATAGATAAGTCAAAACACTTACAAGCGTCGCACTGTACCCCAGTGCATAGGACAACAGCATGTAAAGATAGGTGATCCACGTTGGATAGACGAACGGAGCGCGGGTGACGTCACGATCCAGACACGTGGGCGGTGCCGTACGCGTTACGTCCCTCAAAGGGGCGGGACTTCCTCAGCGGCCGCATGCTGTTGTCCTATGCAAAATGATTTTTAGTGATATACAGAGAGCACTAGATCTCTTTTATATATCTCCACATGTCATGACTGCAAGAGTACCTGTTGCTGATATTTGACCAGGATTTACATCTACCATCCTCTGCCTTTATCCCTGTGAGGGAACTGCTTAACTGACCTGACTGATATACTCAGGGGTCCATCTGTAGAGGTGAGCGGCTTGTGCTACCGAAGGTGGAGGTCCATTTCACTACAGTCACCTTACAAGATATTGCATGTCACGATTATCACTGGAGGAATTGCTGGATTTTATTTGGATCTAGATTTTTATATGGACTATTACTGATGGTTTTTATATGGACTATTACTGATGGTTTTTATTTAGTTTTATATGCGCTGTACTGCCTTTCTATTTTTACTCTTTGGGATTTGATACATTTTTACCCCCAGTACTATAGCTGCTCAGTGTTAGGATATATGGTTTGCGCTGATCGATTTAGTTTTATATTAGCACTGTTGAGGAGGCACTAACAGGCATTACTGATGGGCACTGATTGGCATCTGTGATGGGCACTGACAGGCATTACTGATGGCACTGATTGACATTTGTGATGGACACTGATTTGCATCTGTGATGGGCCTTGATTGGCATTTTTTATTTGCACTGATTGGCATCTGATGGGCACTGATTGGCATTTTTTATTTGCACTGATTGGCATCTGATGGGCACTGATTGGCATCTGTTGTGAATACCTCTGACGGGGGCTGCGTCTGATAATCAATGCACTGATTATCAGAGCAGACCCCCCCCCCCCCCTGTCATCGCGAATGAAGGAAAGCTGATTACTTTCTGAGAGGAGATAAGGGCGCTCTGGTGGAGCTGGGTAGCTGGTCAGAGGGATGATAGTGATGAGATGGCACTTCTGGCAGCACTTTGGTTAGAAGAGAAGCAACTCTGAAGATATAAAAAAGGAAAAGAAGGCGCCTCTAAGTGCAGTATGCAAAATTGAATAACGTGCACAAAGGGTTAACCCCCACCCGGGGCCATCATTCTGCTATAGGCCGGGCGGGATGTGCAATAGGCAGTGGATGGGGATGTTTACGTGCTTCGCTTTGGTGCCTGCAGTAAAGTTCACCCAACATGCAGCAGAACGCTACACAATCGTGCATGTCTACATCTGCCCCAATAGTAGTAGTAGATTTGAGCAGAATTTTATTTGTTTTGTTTCATTTGCACAAGATGATTATATTTCATTTTTTTCGTGACGAGTGGCCATTATTTACATGAAAAGGAGTGAGGTTTTTTTTTACTTTATTCAAACTTTCTGTATGTCAGAAGATTTTTTTCATTCAACCCAGCGGGCTGAACGAAAAAAATAAAACTGAAGAGCTTGGGAAGAGATCCTGTACTAACAGCCTCTGAAGAAAAAGCAAAGTTGCTTTGAAACGCATTCCAGCTCCAGCATTTTCCTACCCTGTTTCCCCGATAATAAGACCTAGCGTGATTGTCGGTGATGGCTGCAATATAAGCCCTACCCCCAAATAAGCCCTGGTTTAAGGCCTTGTAGGTCTGATTTTCAGGGTAGGGCTTATTTTCAAGGAAACAGGGTAGGGCTTATTTGGGGGGTAGGGCTTATATTGCAGCCATCGCCAACAATCACGCTAGGTCTTATTTTTGGGGAAACAGGGTACTATATAAGGAAGCTTCATACCCTGGGCCCTGCGTTCCATCCACGGCTTTGGCTTTCCAGTAGACATGTGCACTGCCAAAAAATTTGTTTGTTTTCGTTTTCATTCATTTTTGTTTTTTTTTCTTTTTGTTTTTTGGGTCATTCGTTACGATTGAAATTCCAAAATTCGTAGATTCTAAATTAGAAAATTAGAAAATTCGTAAGTTCTCAATTCGAAAATCCGCAAATTCAAAAATTCTTAAATTCGAAATTCGTAAATTTGAAAATTCTAAAATTCGTAAACTTGAAATTCGCTAGTTTGTAAATGCGTAAATTTGGAAATTAGAAAATTCGGAAATTCGGACATTCAAACATCCGAAAATAAAAAAGAAAATTCGAAAGAATGAAAATCCGAAAATTTGAAATAATAACTAACTATTAAATTATAGGTGTTGGAATTTTCCTTCAAATTTGGCTGTTAGTGAACGAATATGAATTTATCCGAAGTTACGAATTATCCGAAATAACAAATGCTGCATCTAAACAAATGGAACGGAACAAATTAAGATTAAATATTAATAATAATACGTTTTTATTATTATTATTATTATTTATTATGAATAATTCATTATGTTCCATTCGTTTAGATGCGGCATTCATTATTTCGGATAATTCGTAACTTCGGATTAATTCGTATTCGTTACGTTCACTAACAGCCAAATTTGAAAGGAAATTCCAATACCTATAATTTAATAGTTAGTAATAGCTAAGTTATTATTAGTTAGTTATTATTTCAGATTTCGTATTTTTGAATTTCCAGATTTTTGAATTTTCAAATTTACGGATTTCCGGATTTTTCACATTTACGAATTTTCGGATTTTTCAATTTCAAATTTACAAATTACGGATTTTCGAATTTCAAATTTATGATATTTCGAATTTACGAATATTCAGAAAATTTTTTAAATGGGTTTTCGTTAATTTGGATATTTCTGAATTAACTAATTTGTTGAAATTCGTTATAAAAAAGAATTCGGAACGAAACTAATTGCACATGTCTACTTTTCAGTGACAGCGGTTTCCTGCTTCCAATCCACCTCCGCTCCCTTGCCGGTGGCCAAGGCAAGGCACCCTGGTTGCATGTCTCATCTCTATTTTATCTTTGTGAGTGCTTTTTTATATTCTTTTATAATTACACTTACACTTTACACTTTATAATTACACTTTACATCAGCAGCAGCCGGTCCATAAGGGGCGCAGGACTAATGCCTTTCTATTAAGTCTTCTTTTATTTTTCCAAGCATGTGATTAGAGCCTGAGGCTCTAATTGGCTTGAAAAAGGTTGGGCTGGGAGCGCAGAGCACTGCACCCCGAATCCTCCCACTTGTGATAACTAGCGAATCAATTTTCGCAATTTTCGTTTCCGGCTTCTCCTCCCAGCCAATCAGAAAGTGGAGTTATTCTTTAATCTAGGACTATCATTAAAAAGAAAAAATGACATACAGTATATGAGCAGAAATAACACATTGTTTGTTGTTAGGGTTCTTTCCCACCAGTGGGCGTGCATTATAGCATGCATAACATGTGCGGGATTGTGTGTTGTGCACCAGCACTGCATTGTTCAAATGCTTCAAGGTGTTTGCTTTTTTTCCCTTTTTTTATAACTTTATTTAACTTTCATTTAAAGTATAACTAAAAGCAAAAAACCTCTCACATCCTAAGGAACAGTGGCGGCCCATGCATTGTGGGCGCACGGGTGCCGCCCCTCCTAGCGCCCTCCCTATCCATGTGCCCGGCCCCTTTCAGGACGCCGGACACATGAATTACAATTGAAGGGATAGGCGGGGGGTGTGTATTTTGAAGCACCTGATTAGAACCAGAGGCTCTAATAGGCTTCAAAATAGGGTGGGCTTGGGGCGCAGAGAGTGCGCCTTGATCCCACCCAGTTGTGTGACACTAGTGAATTAATATTTGCTATTCTGCCACATTCTCCTCCCGGCCAATCAGGAAGCACCTATCGGCCAGAGACTTTTATGACTCCCTGGCCAATCGTGTCTCAGGGCACACTTCTGGGTTCCAATCGGCCGGATAGGAGAATGCCTGTGTCCTCACTGGAGCGGCCCGGCTCCTCCTTCTCCCTGCCTTCGTGTCTCCTCCATGCCTCCACTAGTAGGTAAGGTGATCGCTGCTGGCTGTGTCTCCCGTCGTTGGGGGGTGCTGCGGGGTGATCACTGCTGCCTGCTGAATATGTCAGTGTCTGGGGGGGAATGCTGCAGGGTAATCGCCGCTGGCCGTGTCCCTGTCTCCCGCATGCGGGGGAGGGGTGCTGCGGGGTGATTGCCGCAACTGGGGTAGTTGTGTTGGTTGTGCCGCGCCCCCCCAAAAATAGTAGGCACCAGCCACCACTGCTAAGGAATAGGAAGTGAAGGTAAATCTCTCCAATGGGACACAGTTGGAAAAAAGTGACAGGGGTTATAACCCTCCCTTACTCTATTCAACAGAAAAAAAAAGTTTCGCCTATAGTTCTACTTTAACCACCTCCCACCCACCATATAGTAAAATGACAGCAGGCGGGATCACCTCTCGTTCTTGGCCGACGTCATATGACGTCACCGAAGTCTCAGCGCAATCGCACGCCCGTGGGGGTGCAGCGCGGTGATCGTGGCCACGCTGTGTCCTAGGGACTCTGATCTCGGTAAAGAGCCGGTGACGCAGCTTGTTCTCTATGTGATCGGCTGTGTCCAATCACATGTAAACACGGTAGTGCCGGTAATCGCCTCTCCTTGCCTCACACTGACAGAGTGTGAGGTGAGGAGAGCCGATCAGCGGCATCTCCTCGCAGGGGAGACCTGTATAGGTATTCAGGGCACTGACCATCAGTGCCGCCCCATCAGTGCAGCATATCAGTGCCCATCAGTGCCGCACCATCAGTGCAGCATATCAGTGCCGCCTTATCAGTGCCGCCACATCAGTGCACCCTATCGGTGCCCATTAGTGTCGCCCCATCAGTGCAGTATATCAGTGCCCACCAGTGCCGCCTTATCAGTGCCGCCCCATCAGTGCACCCTATCGGTGCCCATTAGTGTCGTCTCATCAGTGCCCATCAGTGAAGAAGAAAAAGTACTTATTTACAAAATTGTATAACACAAATGAAGAAAACGTTTTTGTTTGTTTTTTTTTTTTATTTAGCAAAAGATTAAAAAAAAGTGGTGATTAAATACCACCAAAAGAAAACTCTATCGTTCTAAAAAAAAAAAAAAAAAAAAAGATAAAAATGTCATATGTGTACAGTGTTGCATGACCGCGCAATTGTCAAATGAATGCTACTTTTTTTTATATATTTATTGTATCTGTATTGTATTTTTCGACCAAAACTGTACAGATTAAATGAAAATCGTATGATCTGGTATCGTACGGGAACATTTTTGGTGTTTGTCAATTCGGAAGATTTCAGAAGAAAGCTGTGCACTAATAATCAGATTATCGTACGATCGCTAAGAAAGCGGTATTTTTTAAATGATTTTCTGATCGGGTGTACTGGGCTTGAAGTGGTTGTAAAGGTAGAGGATTTTTTTATCTTAATGCATTAGGATAAAAAGCCTTCTTTGTGCAGCAGCCACCCTAATACTTACCTGAGCCCAGGGGCATTGCTAGGTGGCGAAAAGACCAGAGGCTTCAGTCCCAAGTCCGAGCCCGGAACCGGGGGGGGGGGGGTTGTTACCTACCTGACGCGCACTGACCGCTACACTCCCCTACCTGACCCACACTGACCTACCTGACCCACACTGCCCTACCTGACCCACACTGACCTACCTGACATACACTGACCTACCTGACATACACTGACCTACCTGACCCACACTGACCTACCTGACACACACTGACCTACCTGACATACACTGACCCACACTGCCCTACCTTACCCACACTGACCTACCTGACCCACACTGACCTACCTGACCCACACTGACATACACTGCCCTACCTGACACACACTGACCTACCTGACATACACTGACCCACACTGACCTACCTGACCCACACTGACCAACCTGACACACACTGACCTACCTTACCCACACTGAACTACCTGACCCACACTGACCTACCTGACCCACACTGACCTACCTGACATACACTGATCTACCTGACCGACACTGACCTACCTGACATACACTGACCTACCTGACCCACACTGACCTACCTGACATACACTGATACATACATTGATACCATACCTCCCAACTTTTTGAGATAGGAATGAGGGACACCTATCAGCAAAAGTATGCAGGCATAGGACACACCCCTTGCCAAGCCCCCTTAAGGAAGAATTGTACAAAAAAACAAGATTGGTTAAACCCACAAGTGCTTTTTTTTACCACTACTATTTCTTTATATTGGCTTTTGGAATTTACCAATACAGCAATTTAGAAATCAGATGAAAGATTTAGGGCTGGAAAACACTTTTTGATAGAAAAAAAGTGCATTTTATATTCAACTCTATAGATCAGACCAAAATGAGGGACAAATGAGGAGGAATGAGGGACAGAGGGACATTGCTCCAAATCAGGGACAGTTGGGAGCTATGTGATACATACACTGACCTACCTGACATACACTGACCTACCTGACACACACTGACCTACCTGACATACACTGACCTACCTGACATGCACTGACCTACCTGACATGCACTGACCTACCTGACATACACTGTCCTACCTGACACACACTGACCTACCTGACATGCACTGACCTACCTCACATACACTGACCTACCTGACATGCACTGACCTACCTGACATGCACTGACCTACCTGACATACACTGACCTACCTGACATACACTGACCTACCTGACACACACTGACCTACCTGACATACACTGATACATACACTGACTTAGCTGACATACACTGACCTACCTGACATACACTGATACATACACTGACCTAGCTGACATACACTGACCTACCTGACATACACTGATACATACACTGACCTACATGACATACACTGACCTACCCGACCCACACTGACCTACCTGACCAGACTTCAGGTGACATGACCTCCTTGCCTCCTGAAGCTCAACAGCAAGCCCATTCCAGTAGAGTAGACAGCAGGCACTCCAAGCAGCCAGAGCCATGACAGTACAGGAAAGCCGCTCCGCCGAGCGCCGAGTGGGGATCTTCTGACAGTGGCGCAGCGGCTGCATTGTAATTCCCGCCTTCTGGAGCCTGCAGCGCCTATGATGGACGTCCCACTTCACGCGGTCCCGGCATTGGACCAGTGGGACGTCCATCGTAAGCGCTGCAGGCTCCAGAAGGAGGGACCTGCTATGTCACTCGGCCACGCTCGGGGTCAGATCAGTCCCTGCTCAGCAGCGGCGCTCAGGGCTAATAATACAACTGTGCATGCCCGAGACCCGGGGCTTTTAGCGGACCCACTCGGGGGTCCAGCCACCCTCAGCCCCCCCCCCCTAAGCTACTGCCTGAGCCCCATCTCTCTTCAGCGATGTCCAAGAGTCCCTTGGCCATCTGGGACTCTCCCTCCCGATCGGCTGAGACACAGAAGCGGCGCCATTGGCTGAGACAGACACAGCAGCGGCGCCATTGGCTCCCACTGCTGTCAATCAAACACAGTTAGCAGGAGAGTGGGGCAGGGCCGAACCGCTGCTCTATATCTGAATGGATACACAGAGCTGTGGCTTGGCCTGGGTGCCCCCCTGCTTGCTGTGGGAGCACTCGACAGGAGGGAGAGGCCAGGAGCTCTAGCCAGGGACCTGAGAAGAGGGTGATCGGGACTCCTCTGTGCAAAACCATTACACAGAGCAGGTAAGTATAACATGTTTGTTATTTTAACCACTTGCTTACCGGGCACTTTCACCCCCTTCCTGCTCAGACCAATTTTCAGCTTTCAGTGCTGTCACATTTTGCATTACAATTGCGCGGTCATGCAACACTGTACCCAAACTACATTTTTATCATTTTTTCACACAAATAGAGCTTTCTTTTGGTGGTATATAATCACTGGGTTTTTTATTTTTTGCTACAGAAACAAAAAAAGATCAATAATTTTTAAAAAATAAAAAATGAATAGTTTGTTATAAAAAATATATATATATATATATATATATATATATATATATATATATATATATATATATATATATATATATATATATATATATATATATATATATATATATATATATATATATATGTGTGTGTGTATATATATATATATATATATATATATATATGTATATGTATATATATATATATATAAAATTATATTATATATAATTTTTCTCCTTAACTGATGGGCACTGATGAGGCGGCACTGATGGGCACTGAGAGGTTACACTGATGGGCACTGATAGGTGGCATTAAAGGAGTTGTAAAGTCTCAGTGTTTTTCACCTTAATACATTCTATGCATTGAGGTGAAAATCCTTCTGTGCTGCAGCACCCCCCAGAGCCCCCCTTCTACTTACCTGAACCCGATCTTTCCAGTGACGGGGACGAGCACAGCAGCTCCAGCCACTGTCTCGGGTCCTCATTGGATAGATTGATAGCAGCAGGAGCCATTGGCCCCCGCTGCTGTCAATCAAATCCAGTGACACGGGAGCCAGGGGGGTGGGGCTGAGTCCTGCTGTCTGTGCCAATGGACTCAGCAGCAGGACTCTGGAGCGCACCCACACGAGTGACCCTATGGAATGTGGCTCTCCGTGGGGGGGCTCTCGAGAAGAGGAGGAGCCAAGAGCACTGCTGAGGGACCACAGAAGAGGAGGATCGGGGCCACTCTGTGCAAAACTCTTGCACAGAGGAGGTAAGTATGACATGTTTGTTATTTTTTTTAAAAAAGAATCTTTAGTATCACTTTAATTGGCTCTGATAGGCGGCACTGATGGGCACTGAGAGGCGGCACTGATGGGTACTAATAGGCAGCACTGATAGGTGGCACTGGTGGGCACTGATAGGTGGTACTTGTGGGCATACCTTCCAACTTTTTGAGACGGAAACAAGCCACACGTATTAGCAAAAATATGCAGGCATAGGACACACCCTCTACCCCTCCCCCTTAAAGGAGAATAAAACAAAAAAAATATTAGTTAAACCCACAAGTGCTTTTTTTTTTATTTATTTTTTTTTACCACTACTATTATATTGGCTTTTGCAATTTGCAAATGCAGCCATTTAGAAATCAGATGAAAGGTTTAGCGCTGGAAAACACTTTTTGAAAGATAAAAAGTGCATTTTATATACAACTATATAGATCAGACCAAAATGAGGGACAACTGAGGAGGAAAGCGGGACAGAGGGACATTGCTCCATATCAGGGACAGTCCCTCGAAATCAGGGACAGTTGGGAGCTATGGTTGTGGATACTGATAGGTGGCACTGATAGACACTGATAGGTGGCACTGGTGGACACTGATAGGTGGCACTTGTGGGCACTGATAGGTGGTACTTGTGGGCACTGATAGATGGCACTGGTGGGTACTGATAGACACTGATAGGTGGCACTTGTGGGCACTGATAGGTGGTACTTGTGGGCACTGATAGATGGCACTGGTGTGTACTAATAGACACTGATAGATGGCACTGATAGGTGGCACTGGTGGGCACTGATAGACACTGATAGGTGGCACTGGTGGGCACTGATAGGTGGTACTTGTGGGCACTGATAGACTGTACTGGTGTGTACTGATAGACTGACACAAAAGGGAGAGGGGGCAAAAAAATAGTAATTTATTGGCAACACAGAGGGAGGTAGTACAGTAGATAAATTAATGATAGATCAATATGTAATTAGCAGAATTAAAAGGTATGATAATAACATAACACAATAAAATTCATAATACAGTAGCATATTTCCACTCATCAGGAGCAGCTATATATTGGGAGTTCCTGTGGTAAATAATATATTAATAATCAATGGTAATTGATTATAAAAGGGAAGAGAGGGAGCATAAACAATGGTCCTAGCAACTCTTACCTATGGGTAGCAAATAATAATAAATACAAATACCTACCCATAGGTAAGAGTTGCTAGGACCATTGTTTATGCTCCCTCTCTTCCCTTTTATAATCAATTACCATTGATTATTAATATATTATTTACCACAGGAACTCCCAATATAAAGCTGCTCCTGATGAGTGGAAATAATCCACGAAACGCGTCAAGCTTTTTACTATTGGATGCTATGCCCCAGTGACCATGATTCTACTATGGGTTTGATCCATTTAAATCATCAATTCATTTTATTGGTTATTACTGTACACACACTTTGGAATGTACTGTTAGTTTATTATTAATTATGTGTAACAATGCTACTGTATTATGAATTTTATTGTGTTATGTTATTATCATACCTTTTAATTCTGCTAATTACATATTGATCTATCATTAATTTATCTACTGTACTACCTCCCTCTGTGTTGCCAATAAATTACTATTTTTATTTTACTATATTGATTGATTTAAATTACCCCTAGTGTCTTGTTTCATATAAAGTCCCACTTTTCCCTTTTTTTGCCCCCTCTCCCTTTTGTGTCAAATTATCGGGGATGGAGACCTGTGTACCGGATGGTCACGGCTCATATAAAGTCCCACATATATTTATTGCCTGTGTACTGATAGACACTGATAGGTGGCACTGGTGGGCTATGATAGATGGCACTGGTGGGCACTGATAGACACGGATAGGTGGCACTGGTGGGCACTGATAGGTGGCACTGGTGGGCACTGATAGACACGGATAGGTGGCACTGATAGGTATCACTGATAGACACTGATAGGTGGTACTTGTGGGCACTGATAGACGGCACTGGTGGGTACTGCTGGACACTGATAGGTGGCATTGGTGGGCACTGATAGATGGTACTTGTGGGTACTGATAGACACTGATAGACGCACTGGTGGGTGCTGATAGACACTGATAGAAGGCACTGGTGGGTACTGATAGACACTGCTAGGTGGCACTGGTGGGTACTGATAGACACTGATAGGTGGCACTGGTGGGTACTGATAGACACTGAAAGACGGCACTGGTGGGTACTGATAGACACTGATAGATGGCACTGTTGGGTACTGATAGACACTGATAGACGGCACTGGTGGGTACTGATAGAAACTGATAGGTGGCACTGGTGGGTACTGATAGACACTGATAGGTGGCACTGGTGGGTACTGATAGACACTGATAGGTGGCACTGGTGGGTACTGATAGACACTGATAGGTGGCACTGGTGGGTACTGATAGACACTGATAGGTGGTACTTGTGGGCACTGATAGGCACTGATTAGCAGCACTGGCGGGCACTGAGGCGGTGACCGATGTCCCTGTAGTAGAAGCCGGTTACCGGCTTTCTGCTTCTCTCCTCACATGGATCGTGAGGAGAAAAAAATAAAACAATAACCGGCTTCTGTTTACTTACGTGATCAGCTGTGATTGGCTGACAGCTGATCACCTGGTATAGGGCCTGCTGTGATTGGCCCTTTACCCTGTTCTGTGATCAGCCAAGTCAGAAAGACACAGGGAAGAGCAATCATAGGAGGATGTCTATTGGCCCCCATCCTGGCACTGGAAGCCCGCGCTGTCATTCTGCTATAGTGTGGGTGGAAAGTGGTTAATAGAAAAAAAGGAGACTTTACAATCACTTCAAGTTTAATTGTCAAAGCTTAATTGAACAAGCTGAAATCAGAAGCTGATTGGCTGCCATGCAGAGCTGCACCAGATTCTGAGTGCTCCAGTTTTAGTAAATCTCCCCCCCCATAGTATTTATTACATGTGTTGCCTTTTCTGTTCAGTAGCCCTGAGGAAGGGGAAGTATTTCTCCCGAAATGAGTTGGCTTCTCCCGATTCTCTTATTCAATGAATATTTGGATTAGTCCTCTGAGTTTCTTGAACTTTTGTACGGGGTGATCCTCAATACCCGCCCCAAAATCTACCTCCAGACACAGTTTTCTATGACGTTGATACCGATCACCAGGACAAATAGAGACGATGAATCTCCCTATGGCCACTTTCACACTTGTGTGACTTGGGACTGCAAAGTCACATGACAAGTCGTTCCCCCCCCCTATGATTTCCAATGAGTACCGTTCATATCTGTGCGACTTCACTGTACTGCACTACTTTGGTGTGACTTTGAAGTGACTTGAGGTCCACAGACCCCAAGATGATACGGGCATTGCTTCAAGTCATGTGACCTTTAGGTGGCAGAAGTGTGAAAGGGGCCTAACGAGGTCACAGACAGCACTAAAACCTGACAGGGGTTCTAATCCCTCTTCACAACTATTATAAAGTTTTGTCTTCAGTACAGTTTTCAGAGGAGAACGTTCCCCGTGTTCAGGTGTGTTACATGTGCAGACCTCTGATCATACGTGTAAATACTCCGGATACCACAGACAGCACTGGACTTCCTGCCACTGCTGCTATGAGAGGTGCGGGTCTCATACCAGAATCAATTGTGTCATGTATCCGCCCGCCTCTCCCCTAGGCCTTTCACAGAACTCCTTGTGGACCATGAACCATTCGCATATCTTCTTCTAGACTATGAACAATTCACAGAACTCTTGTAGACTATGAACAATTCACAGAACTCCTTGTAGACTATGAACCATTCACAGATCTTCTTGTAGACTATGAACCGGTCACAGAACTCCTTGTAGACTATGAACTATTCACAGAACGCCTTGTAGACTATGAACTATTCACAAAACTCCTTGTAGACTATGAACCATTCACAGAACTCCTTGTAGACTATTAACCATTCACAGATCTTCTTGTAGACTATGAACCGGTCATAGAACTCCTTGTAGACTATGAACTATTCACAGAACTCCTTGTAGAGTATGAACTATTCACAGAACTCCTTGTAGACTATGAACCATTCACAGAACTCCTTGTAGACTAAGAACCATTTACAGAACTCCTTGTAGACTATGAACCATTCACAGAACTCCTTGTAGACTATGAGTCATTCACAGAACTCCTTGTAGACTATGAGTCATTCACAGAACTCCTTGTAGACTATGAGTCATTCACAGAACTCCTTGTAGACTATGAACCATTCACAGAACTCCTTGTAGAATAAGAACCATTCACAGAAATCCTTGTAGACAATGAACCATTCACAGAACTCCTTTTAAACTATTTACCATCTCCTTGTAAACTATGAACCATTCACAGATTTTCTTATAGACTATGAACCATTTACAGAAGGCCTTGATGGACTGTGAACCATTCACAGAACTCCTTGTAGACTATGAACCGGCCACAGAACTCCTTGTAGACTATGAACCATTCACAGATCTTCTTCTAGACTATGAACCATTCACAGAACTCCTTGTGGACTGTGAACCATTCACAGAACTCCTTGTAGACTTTGAATCATTCGCAGATCTTCTTGTAGACAATGAACCATTCACAGAACTCCTTTTAAACTATTAACCATTTCCTTGTACATTATGAACCATTCACAGATTTTCTTATAGACTATGAACCATTTACAGAACGCCTTGATGGACTGTGACCCATTCACAGAACTCCTTGTAGACTATGAACCATTCACAGAACTCCTTGTAGACAATGAACCATTCACAGAACTCCTTGTAGACAATTAACCATTCACAGAACTCCTTGTAGACTATGAACCATTCACAGAACTCCTTGTAGACTATGAACCATTTACAGAACGCCTTGATGGACTGTGAACCATTCACAGAACTTCTTGTAGACTATGAACCATTTACAGAATGCCTTGATGGACTGTGAACCATTCACAGAACTTCTTGTACACTATGCGTCATTCACAGAACTCCTTGTAGACTATGAACCATTCACAGATCTTCTTCTAGACTATGAACCATTCACAGAACTCCTTGTGGACTGTGAACCATTCACAGAACTCCTTGTAGACTTTGAATCATTCGCAGATCTTCTTGTAGACAATGAACCATTCACAGAACTCCTTTTAAACTATTAACCATTTCCTTGTACATTATGAACCATTCACAGATTTTCTTATAGACTATGAACCATTTACAGAATGCCTTGATGGACTGTGAACCATTCACAGAACTTCTTGTAGACTATGCGTCATTCACAGAACTCCTTGTAGACTATGAACCATTTACAGAACGCCTTGATGGACTGTGAACCATTCACAGAACTTCTTGTAGACTATGCGTCATTCACAGAACTCCTTGTAGACTATGCGTCATTCACAGAATAAAATGGAGGTAGTTTCAGCATTTTAATGTCACATGATGTTAATGAAACAGTTTATCAAAGGCAAATTTTCTGAATAAGTACACTAACGTTCATTTTAGGGCACAAAAATACCAAAAATACCCGCCCTGCCTATTGCAAAATGAGGGCTGCAGCGGGGATAAGTTATCCCGACTGGGCGTCATATGATGTCCAGCAGGATAAGCCGCGGGGGAGGGGGTCTGATACATCACATCTCCGATCTAGGTAAAGGTGACTCTTTGTCACATGATGAGCTGTGTCCAATCACAGCTGATCACATGGTAACCGGGAAGTGCCGTTTATCGGCTTTCCTCCATTTGTGCTGACAAGGTGAGGGTAGCGGATCTCCTGACGGGGGGGTCTGCACTGATAATCAGTGCATTGATTATCAGTGCGGAACCATCAAGGATGCCCATCAGGGATGCCAATCAGTTCCCACATGTGATGCCAATCAGTGCCCATCAGTAATGCCTGTCAGTGCCTCCTCATCAGTGCTGCCTCCCAGTGGCATCTATCAGTGCCACCCATCTGTGCCGCCTATCAGTGACCATCAGTACTGCATATCAATGATACCTATCAGTGCCCATCAGTGCTGCATATTAGTGCCTTCTCATCAGTGCCCATCAGTAATGCTTGTCAGTGCCTCCTCATCAGTGCTGCCTATCAGTGGCACCCATCAGTGCCATCAATCAGTGTCCATCGGTGCTGCATATCAGTGCCACCTATTAGTGCTGCATATTAGTGCCTTCTCATCTGTACCGTCTATCAGTGCCCAGCAGTGCTGCATATTAGTGCCTTCTCATCAGTGCCGTCTATCAGTGCCCAGCAGTGCTGCATATTAGTGCCTTCTCATCAGTGCGTCTATCAGTGCCCATTATCAGTGCTGCATATCAGTGCCTTCTTATCAGTACCGCCTATCAGTGCCCATCAGTGCTGCATATCAGTGCCACCTATCAGTGCCCATAAGCGCTGCCTATCAGTGTCACCTATCAGTGCCCATTAGTGCTGCATATCAGTGCCTTCTCATCAGTGCCACCTATCAGTGCTGCATATTAGTGCCTTCTCATCAGTGCCCATCAGTAATGCCTGTCAGTGCCTCCTCGTCAGTGCTGCCTATCAGTGCCACCCATCAGTGCTGTCTATCAGTGCCCATTAGTGCTGCATATCAGTGCCCATCAGTGCCACCTATTAGTGCTGCATATTAGTTCCGCCTATCAGTGCCCATTATCAGTGCTGCATATTAGTGCCTTCTCATCAGTGCCACCTAACAGGGCTGCATATCAGTGCCTTCTCATCAGTACCGCCTATCAGTGCCCATAAGTGGTGCATATCAGTGCTGCCTATCAGTGCCACCTATCAGTGCCCATTAGTGCTGCATATCAGTGCCCATCAGTGCTGCATATTAGTGCTTTCTCATCAGTGCCCATCATTAATGCCTGTCAGTGCCTCCTCGTCAGTGCTGCCTATCAGTGCCACCCATCAGTGCTATCTATCAGTGCCCATTAGTGCTGCATATCGGTGCCAATCAGTGCCACCTATTAATGCTGCATATTAGTGCCGCCTATCAGTGCTGCATATCGGTGCCGCCTATCAGTGCCCATCAGTACTGCATCTCAGTGCCGCCTATCAGTGCCCATCAGTACTGCATCTCAGTGCCACCTATCAGTGCCCATCAGTGCTGAATATCAGTGCCACCTATCAGTGCTGCATATTAGTGCCACCTATCAGTGCCCATCAGTGCTGCATATCAGTGCCACCTATCAGTGCCACCTATCAGTGCCCATCAGTGCTGCATATCAGTGCCACCTATCAGTGCCCATCAGTGCTGCATATCAGTGCCACCTATCAGTGCCCATCAGTGCTGCATCTCAGTGCCACCTATCAGTGCCCATCAGTGCTGCATATCAGTGCCACCTATCAGTGCCCATCAGTGCTGCATATTAGTGCCACCTATCAGTGCCCATCAGTAGTGTATATCAGTGCCACCTATCAGTGCTGCATATCAGTGCCTCCTCATCAGTGCTGCATATGAGTGCCTTCTCATCAGTGCCGCCTATCAGTGCCCATAAGTGCTGCATATCAGTGCCGCCTATCAGTGCCCATCAGTACTGCATCTCATAGCCACCTATCAGTGCCCATCAGTGCTGTATCTCAGTGCCACCTATCAGTGCCCATCAGTGCTGCATATCAGTGCCACCTATCAGTGCCCATCAGTGCTGCATATTAGTGCCACCTATCAGTGCCCATCAGTGCTGCATATCAGTGCCACCTATCAGTGCCCATCAGTGCCACCTATCAGTGCCCATCAGTGCTGCATATTAGTGCCACCTATCAGTGCCCATCAGTGCTGCATATTAGTGCCACCTATCAGTGCCCATCAGTGCTGCATATTAGTGCCACCTATCAGTGCCCATCAGTGCTGCATATCAGTGCCCATCAGTGCTGCATATTAGTGCCACCTATCAGTGCCCATCAGTGCTCCATCTCAGTGCCACCTATCAGTGCCCATCAGTGCTCCATCTCAGTGCCACCTATCAGTGCCCATCAGTGCTGCATATTAGTGCCACCTATCTGTGCCCATCAGTGCTCCATCTCAGTGCCACCTATCAGTGCCCATCAGTGCTCCATCTCAGTGCCACCTATCAGTGCCCATCAGTGCTGCATATTAGTGCCACCTATCAGTGCCCATCAGTGCTGCATATTAGTGCCACCTATCAGTGCCCATCAGTGCTGCATATTAGTGCCACCTATCAGTCCCCATCAGTAGTGTATATCAGTGCCACCTATCAGTGCTGCATATCAGTGCCTCCTCATCAGTGCCCATCAGTGAAAGAGAAAACGTATTTACAAAATTTTATAACAGAAACAAAGAAAAATGTATTTTTTTATTTGTAGGACAAAAAATAAAAAACTCCAGTGGTGTCAAATACAACCAAAAGAAAAAAATATATAAAAATCTCATATGTGTACAGTGTAGCATGACTGCGCAATTGTCATTCAAAGTGTGACAGTGCTGAAAGGTGAAGATGGGCCTGGGCAGGAAGGGGGGGAAGGTGCGTTGGGCGCAACCACGAAATAGCGACAAACTTTGGTACCCAAAATTTTCCAAAGGTGAGCAATGTTTTTTTGTACATAGGCACCCCAACGTACGTGTTTATGTTCATATATGTGGGGGTTGGGGGGCTCACAAAGTTTTGTTTTTTTTTGGGGGGGGGGCGGAGCGGGTACAATGCTCTTTTCTGCAACTCTTTTTTCACTCTTCACTTTATTACAATCACACAGAGGACCAATATATAATAATATACACAGAGCACCAATATATAATAATATACATAGAGGACCAATATATAATAATATACACAGAGCACCAATATATAATAATATACATAGAGGACCAATATATAATAATATACATAGAGGACCAATATATAATAATATACACAGAGGACCAATATATAATAATATACATAGAGGACCAATATATAATAATATACATAGAGGACCAATATATAATATACATAGAGGACCAATATACAATAATATACATAGAGGACCAATATATAATAATATACATAGAGAACCAATATATAATAATATACACAGAGGACCAATATATAATAATATACATAGAGGACCAATATATAATATACATAGAGGACCAATATACAATAATATACATAGAGGACCAATATATAATAATATACATAGAGGACCAATATATAATAATATACACAGAGGACCAATATATAATAATATACATAGAGGACCAATATATAATATACATAGAGGACCAATATACAATAATATACACAGAGGACCAATATATAATAATATACACAGAGGACCAATATATAATAATATACATAGGGGACCAATATATAATATACATAGAGGACCAATATACAATAATATACACAGAGGACCAATATATAATAATATACACAGAGGACCAATATATAATAATATACATAGAGGACCAATATATATAATAATAGACATAGAGGACCAATATATAATAATATACATGGAGGACCAATATATAATAATATACATAGAGGACCAATATATAATAATATACATAGAGGACCAATATATAATATACATAGAGGACCAATATACAATAATATACATAGAGGACCAATATATAATAATATATATAGAGGACCAATATATAATAATATACACAGAGGACCAATATATAATAATATACATAGAGGACCAATATATAATAATATACACAGAGGACCAATATATAATAATATACATAGAGGACCAATATATAATATACATAGAGGACCAATATACAATAATATACACAGAGGACCAATATATAATAATATACACAGAGGACCAATATATAATAATATACATAGAGGACCAATATATAATAATATACATAGAGGACCAATATATAATAATATACACAGAGCACCAATATATAATAATATACATAGAGGGTCAATATACAATAATATACACAGAGGACCAATATACAATAATAGTGACAAGGAGAAGCCTCCATATATCTTCTCTCATCAGATCTGGAACATCCATACAAGAGAATAAATCTCAGCCCTCACTGGCTGCATGCTTGCTCCTCCCCTCCTCTATCACCACGTGCTCTCCTCCTCCAAGCCCCTCCCCTCCCAGTCCGTCCATTCCCCTTCCTAGCGCCTATCCTGCGCCGCAATGTGGGCGGGGATTTGTGTTCTCCTGGCTCCTGACTCGCTCTTGCCAAGCTAGTGCGATATAATAGAAAAATTACTGTTCTGCCTATGAGATCTCCGCCCCCTCCTTGTATGAACCCTCCCCTCGGTGTAAGCCGAGCGACCTAAGCCAACCCCTCCCCTCTCTTATCCGGCCCCACCCCCGGGACCTGCGAGCGGCCCGCCCCTCCCTCGGTAAGCTCCTCCTCCGTGGCCGGTGATTGGCAGGCGGTGGCCGCCGGATCTGCAGGGCACACACACAGGCCGGAGCCGGTAGAGAGGAGGAGCCGTGCGGCCGGACGAGGAAGGAGACTCTGCTGATCGGTGAGTGCTGGGAGCGGCCGGGGCTCGGCTCTGTCCATTGTCTGTACTGACATCCGGGGGAGAGCGGAGGGTGCTGTGTGTGGATGGGAGAGGGAGCCCGGCCTGGGGGGAGGAGGAGGGAGGGATGGTGTGCCGGGTGTAGGGATCACAGATCCGGGATCATTGTGTGCTTACACCCCGGAGGAGGAGGAGGAGGAGGGGAGCTGTACGGGGGGACTGCACTGATCACCAATCATTATCCATATTAATATTATAGACTCAGAGCATCGCCAGTTATCAATATTCTAGATATGTATCCACCCCCCCCCCCCCCAATTTTTTTTTATCATTTTATTTTAAATATATTTTATTTATTTGCTAATTTTATTATATAATATTATTAGTATTATTTATTTTAAGC
Source organism: Lithobates septentrionalis (assembly GCA_037952835.1). NCBI lineage: Eukaryota > Metazoa > Chordata > Amphibia > Anura > Ranidae > Lithobates > Lithobates septentrionalis. The sequence goes on from JBBDGP010004616.1 coordinate 251,253, forward strand.
TGGTTATAGAGCATTGCCCATTATCCATGTATTTATATATATATATATATATATATATATATATATATATATTATTATTAGCTGGTTGTAGAGCATTTCCCAGTATCAACGTCTCATATATGTAACTACTTCCCATATAATATTATTATTATTAGATATATTAGCTGGTTATAGAACATTATCTAATATCCATGTCTCCTATATGTAACTACTTACTAACTACTGAATTTATTATTGCTTATATATCATTTGTGTATTATTATTATTATTATTATATTGTGTGTATGTATATGTGTGTGTGTGTATGTATGTATATATATATATATATATATATATATATATATATATATATATATATATATATGTGTATATAATCTATATAATTTATTTTAATTTACATATTACAGTAATTTTTTTTATATTTTATTATTAGCTGGTTACCCTCTTCCTGCCCCTCCATGGCCCTTTAACTGGGTCTTAAGTGGGGCGTACTCCCTTTTAGTCACGTGACCACTGCATTTTGGCTGACACAGTGGTCACATGATCAGGATCCAATCATCTCGGCTCCCATTCATAACTAGAGAACAGGAGATGTGGGTGGCCTTCGACGTGGTGGGAGCGAGATCTCCGCACAGAAACTTTTGGCTGCTATGGACTGGTATTTGCAGCATAGGAGTGTCAGGCTGGGTTCACACTATAGGGATATTAGACATCGCATGTGATTTACAACGCATTGCTGTTCAGATCACATGCGATGTCTGTGCGGCTGAATTTGCATCGCATTCGCACCAAAATGGTTCAGGGCCACCTTCCTTTTTTTTTTTTTTTTTTTTTTTTGGTCCACACTGGAATCGGATGGCATAGGTGCGATCAGATTCCTGCACCATTTGGCAGTTCGCACTGTGAACCGATCTGGGGGTGTCATTAACTTTACATTGACGCCCGCAGCGACTGTGAACCGCCGGCAGGTGACATGCGATGCGGGAGGCCGCACTGGAATACTGGGAGTGAGGCTCAGTCCACACTGCTGTGACATGGGATCCGACTTGTGAGACCCCCAAGTCAAATGACATGTTTCCCTATGAACCAAAGTAGTACAGGGGCTACTTTTGAAGTCGCATAGATATGAATTGGCTATCATTGGGAATCATGGGGTACGACTTGTCATGCGACTCTGATGTCCAACGTCGCAGGAAAAGTCACACAAGTGTGAAAGGGGCCTTAAAGTGAATGTAAAGTCTCTTCTTTTTTTTTTTTTCCCCCCTATAAAAATAACAAACATGTTATACTTGCCTGCTCTGTTGCCGTGGATTTGCACAGAGCCACCCGGATCCTCCTCTTCTTGGGTCCCTCTTCTGTGATCCTGGCCCCTCCCTCCTGTTCAGTGCCCCCCCAGCAAGCAGCTTGCTATGGGGGCTCCCGAGCCGAGTCGCAGCTCCCTGTGTGTCCATTCAGACACAGAGCCTAGACCTGGCCCCACCCCTCTCTCTCCTGATTGGCTAGCTGACTTTGACAGCAGCCGCTGCTGTGCCTCGGCCAATCAGAATGGAGAATTTCAGTCGGCTGAGACACTCCTGGACAGAGAGGGACCTCAGGTAAGTATTAGGGAGGCTACTGCACACAGAAGGTTTTTTTATCTTAATGCATAGAATGTATTAAAATAAACCTTCTGACTTTACAAGTCCTTTAAGGTCCGTCCTCATCGACCCACATGTATGTTACATGGTTATAGAGCACGGATAGCTATACTCCTCATATGACTGCTACTCTACAACCAGCCAGGAATTATGATGATTATAATATTAATAATAGTTCTATCTAGTTCTAGAGATATCCCATGTATAAGTGTATCCTTTATGTAGCCATTTTCCATGTATTATTATTCTTGGCTGGCCCTCCTTGCTGCTATTCATATTGTGTTACATGTTCAGCAAAAGGTTCTAGAGCACTTTGTTGGTATATGTAACCATTTCCATAATAATAATTATAGTATTACCTGGGAAATGGTTACATAGAATAACAAAGTGCTCTATAACCTTTTGCTGAACATGTAACACAATATATAGGGCTGCAAGGAGGGCCAGCCAGGAATAATAATAATAAATGGAAAATGGCTACATAAAGGATACACTTATAACTAGGAAATCTCTGACTAGAGGGCTGGGAAAAGTATTTGCCCCCTATGTGTGTGTGTGTGTTTGTTTTTTTTGTTTTTTGTTTTGTTTTTTTCATATTGGTACACTTAAAGTGATTGTAAACGATCACCTTGTAAAACAAACCATTCAACAACTATTTCTACAGTTTGAAATGGACATGAAAGGCAAAACATTTTTGTATAGATATTAAAAAATAAAAAATACTTTTTTATTTTATTTTTTTATTAGTGATCACATTCCCTCTGTTCTCAGCTGCATAAGAGCTGGAGGGAGGAGAAGCAATAGTAGCACACTTATCTTCCCAGTGAATGGTTGTGCAGTGGGGGACGGGTGGGTGTCAGGACAAGTCTGATCATTGGAGGAGAGCAGGCTAAGTTCCCAGCATAGCTAGAGAACTGACCACAGCTTGTTCTTCTGCATAGTGTGGTCAGTTTTTAGGGGGATAGTAGAAGGACAGACGGGAACACCAGAGATTTTACATAAAGGAAGCGATACAAAGAGAACAGGATACTTTCTCATACAAGTACATGGTACAGCAGGCACATATCAGGAATATGAATGCAAATGCGCCGATGCTTCACCCGATACCTGGACAGTCAGGGATGATTGGTGCGGCCGGGAGAGTTACAAGCACTGATCTCCCTGTATAGATTTCGATAAAGCCTGACAGCCGCTTCTCCCCAGATATTCTGCTCCGTGTGTCCCCCTCCCTCCCTGTTCTGCTCTGTGCGCCCCCTCCTCCCCGTTCTGCTCCGTGTGCCCCCTCCTCCCCGTTCTGCTCCGTGTGCCCCCTCCTCCCCGTTCTGCTCCGTGTGCCCCCTCCTCCCCGTTCTGCTCCGTGCGCCCCCCTCCTCCCCGTTCTGCTCCGTGTCTCCCCCCCTCCTCCCCGTTCTGCTCCGTGTCTCCCCCCCTCCTCCCCGTTCTGCTCCGTGTCTCCCCCCCTCCTCCCCGTTCTGCTCCGTGTCTCCCCCCCTCCTCCCCGTTCTGCTCCGTGTCTCCCCCCCTCCTCCCCGTTCTGCTCCGTGTCTCCCCCCTCCTCCCCGTTCTGCTCCGTGTCTCCCCCCCTCCTCCCCGTTCTGCTCCGTGTCTCCCCCCGTTCTGCTCCGTGTCTCCCCCCCCCCTCCTCCCCGTTCTGCTCCGTGTCTCCCCCCCTCCTCCCCGTTCTGCTCCGTGTCTCCCCCCTCCTCCCCGTTCTGCTCCGTGTCTCCCCCCCTCCTCCCCGTTCTGCTCCGTGTCTCCCCCCCCCTCCTCCCCGTTCTGCTCCGTGTCTCCCCCCCCCTCCTCCCCGTTCTGCTCCGTGTCTCCCCCCCCCTCCTCCCCGTTCTGCTCCGTGTCTCCCCCCCCCCTCCTCCCCGTTCTGCTCCGTGTCTCCCCCCCCCTCCTCCCCGTTCTGCTCCGTGTCTCCCCCCCCCTCCTCCCCGTTCTGCTCCGTGTCTCCCCCCCCTCCTCCCCGTTCTGCTCCGTGTCTCCCCCCCCCCTCCTCCCCGTTCTGCTCAGTGTCTCCCCCCCCCTCCTCCCCGTTCTGCTCAGTGTGTCCCCCCCCCCTCCTCCCCGTTCTGCTCAGTGTCTCCCCCCCCTCCTCCCCGTTCTGCTCAGTGTCTCCCCCCCCCTCCTCCCCGTTCTGCTCAGTGTCTCCCCCCCCCCCCTCCTCCCCGTTCTGCTCCGTGTCTCCCCCCCCCCCTCCTCCCCGTTCTGCTCCGTGTCTCCCCCCCCTCCTCCCCGTTCTGCTCCGTGTCTCCCCCCCCCTCCTCCCCGTTCTGCTCCGTGTCTCCCCCCCCCTCCTCCCCGTTCTGCTCCGTGTCTCCCCCCCCTCCTCCCCGTTCTGCTCCGTGTCTCCCCCCCCTCCTCCCCGTTCTGCTCCGTGTCTCCCCCCCTCCTCCCCGTTCTGCTCCGTGTCTCCCCCCCCTCCTCCCCGTTCTGCTCCGTGTCTCCCCCCCCTCCTCCCCGTTCTGCTCCGTGTCTCCCCCCCTCCTCCCCGTTCTGCTCCGTGTCTCCTCCCTCCCCCCCTCCTCCCCGCTCTGCTCCGTGTCTCCTCCCTCCCCCCCTCCTCCCCGCTCTGCTCCGTGTCTCCTCCCTCCCCCTCCTCCCCGCTCTGCTCCGTGTCTCCTCCCTCCCCCCCTCCTCCCCGCTCTGCTCCGTGTCTCCTCCCTCCCCCCCTCCTCCCCGCTCTGCTCCGTGTCTCCTCCCTCCCCCCCTCCTCCCCGCTCTGCTCCGTGTCTCCTCCCCGCTCTGCTCCGTGTCTCCTCCCCCCCCCCCTGCTCTGCTCCGTGTCTCCTCCCTCCCCCCCTGCTCTGCTCCGTGTCTCCTCCCTCCCCCCCTGCTCTGCTCCGTGTCTCCTCCCTCCCCCCCTGCTCTGCTCCGTGTCTCCTCCCTCCCCCCCTGCTCTGCTCCGTGTCTCCTCCCTCCCCCCTGCTCTGCTCCGTGTCTCCTCCCTCCCCCCCTGCTCTGCTCCGTGTCTCCCTCCCTCCCCCCTGCTCTGCTCCGTGTCTCCTCCCTCCCCCCCTGCTCTGCTCCGTGTCTCCTCCCTCCCCCCCTGCTCTGCTCCGTGTCTCCTCCCTCCCCCCCTGCTCTGCTCCGTGTCTCCTCCCTCCCCCCCTGCTCTGCTCCGTGTCTCCTCCCTCCCCCCCTGCTCTGCTCCGTGTCTCCTCCCTCCCCCCCCCTCCTCCCCGCTCTGCTCCGTGTCTCCTCCCTCCCCCCCCCTCCTCCCCGCTCTGCTCCGTGTCTCCTCCCTCCCCCCCCCCCTCCTCCCCGCTCTGCTCCGTGTCTCCTCCCTCCCCCCCCCCTCCTCCCCGCTCTGCTCCGTGTCTCCTCCCTCCCCCCCCCCCTCCTCCCCGCTCTGCTCCGTGTCTCCTCCCTCCCCCCCCCTCCTCCCCGCTCTGCTCCGTGTCTCCTCCCTCCCCCCCCCTCCTCCCCGCTCTGCTCCGTGTCTCCTCCCTCCCCCCCCCCTCCTCCCCGCTCTGCTCCGTGTCTCCTCCCTCCCCCCCCCCCTCCTCCCCGCTCTGCTCCGTGTCTCCTCCCTCCCCCCCCCCTCCTCCCCGCTCTGCTCCGTGTCTCCTCCCTCCCCCCCCCCTCCTCCCCGCTCTGCTCCGTGTCTCCTCCCTCCCCCCCCCCTCCTCCCCGCTCTGCTCCGTGTCTCCTCCCTCCCCCCCCCCTCCTCCCCGCTCTGCTCCGTGTCTCCTCCCTCCCCCCCCCCCTCCTCCCCGCTCTGCTCCGTGTCTCCTCCCTCCCCCCCCCCCTCCTCCCCGCTCTGCTCCGTGTCTCCTCCCTCCCCCCCCTCCTCCCCGCTCTGCTCCGTGTCTCCTCCCTCCCCCCCCCCTCCTCCCCGCTCTGCTCCGTGTCTCCTCCCTCCCCCCCCCCCCTCCTCCCCGCTCTGCTCCGTGTCTCCTCCCTCCCCCCCCCCTCCTCCCCGCTCTGCTCCGTGTCTCCTCCCTCCCCCCCCCCCCTCCTCCCCGCTCTGCTCCGTGTCTCCTCCCTCCCCCCCCTCCTCCCCGCTCTGCTCCGTGTCTCCTCCCTCCCCCCCCCTCCTCCCCGCTCTGCTCCGTGTCTCCTCCCTCCCCCCCCCTCCTCCCCGCTCTGCTCCGTGTCTCCTCCCTCCCCCCCCCCTCCTCCCCGCTCTGCTCCGTGTCCCTCTCCCCTCCCCGTCGTCCTCTGCCCCCTCTGTCCTCAATCTGTCAGGATGGAGAGTGGAGGTAGGAGCCGGTAAACCCTGCTCCTTCCTTTTCCGAATGAACAGACTCAGTAATCGCTGAACCTGTGTTTACGATGCTTCAGTTTATGAATGGAGAGGAGCCTCTGTCTTTTCTCCATTCACTTTCAGGGCTGCTGAGAAAAGGCCTGGGGAATCTCTGTTCTCAGTTCCTTTCTCTGTCTCAAAGGGGAGATGTCACCAAAGCCCCCAAAAGGGCATACGAAAATAAAAATAATTGCAATAAATTAATAAAAAAAAAAATTGTAAAAAATAATAAAAATTTAAATAAACACACTGACACCCTTCACCCCCCCCCCCCCCTTTAAAAAAAAAAAAAAAAAAGCATCGTAAAAAATACTGACACGTGCCACTGTCACATGACATTAATAAAAAGTATTGGTATCGCCGAGTACTTGAGAAAAAAAAAATCGGTACTTGTACTCTGTCTTAAAAAAAAAAAGTGGTATTGGGGATAACCCTAGTTACAGCCTTATTTTAAAATGAATTAAATTCATTATTTTCCTCAAAATTCTACAAACAATACCCCATAACGACAATGTGAAAGAAGTTTGTTTGAAACTTTTTCAAAAAACAAAATCCCATGTACATAAGTATCGCAACCTTTTCTCAATACTTTGTTGAAGCACCTTTGACACCAATTACAGCCTCAAGTCTTTTTTGAGTATGATCCTACAAGCTTGGCACATCTATTTTTTGGCAAGTTTCTCCCATTCTTCTTTGCAGGACCTCTCGAGCTCCATCAACTTGGATGGGGAGCGTCGGTGTACGGCCGTTTTCAGATCTCTCCAGAGATGTTCAATCGGGTTAAAGTCTGGGCTCTGGCTGGGCCACTCAAGGATATTCACAGAGTTGGCCCGTGGCCACTCCTTTGTTATCTTGGCTGTGTGCTTAGGGTCGTTATCCTGTTGGAAGATGAACCTTCACCCCAGTCTGAGGCCCAGAGCGCTCTGGAACAGGTTTTCATCAAGGATGTCTCTGTACATTGCTGAATTCATCCTTCCCTCGATCCCGACTAGTCTCCCAGTTCCTGCCGCTGAAATACATCCCCACAGCATAATGCTGCCACCACCATGCTTCACTGTAGGTATGGTATTGGTCTGGTTTCCTCCAGACATGATGCTTGCCATTCAGGCCAAAGAGTTTAACCTTTGTTTCTTCAGACCAGAGAATGGTCTGAGAGTCCTTCAGGTGCCTTTTGGCAAACTCTACCATACAGGCCCTGATTGGTGGAGTGCTGCAGAGATGGTTGTTCCTCTGAAGGTTCTCCTTCCCCCACAGAGAAACACTGGAGCTCTGTCAGAGTGACCATCTGGTTCTTGGTCACCTCCCTGACTAACGACCTTCTCCCCCAATCGCTCAGTTTGGCCGAGTGGCCCGCTCTGGGAAGAGTCCTGGTGGTTCCAAACTTCTTCCATTTACGGATGATGGAGGCCACTGTGCTTGTTGGGACCTTCGATGCTGCAGAAATGTTTCTGTACCCTTCCCCAGATCTGTGCCTCCATACAATCCTGTCTCGGAGGTCTACAGACAATTCCTTGAACTTCATGGCTTGGTTTGTGCTCTGACATGCACTGTGGGAACTTGTATAGACAGGTGTTTGTCCTTCCAAATCATCATCATCAACTCCAATCAAGTTGTAGAAACATCTCAAGGATGATCAGTGGAAACAGGATGTACCTGAGCTCAATTTTGAGTGTCGTGGCAAAGGCTGTGAATACTCATATACATTCATTTTTCCTTTTTTTTTATTTTTTATTTTTTTTTTATAGATTTGCAAAGATTTAAAAAAAAAAAAAACTTCTTTCACGTCGTCCATATGGGGTATTGTTTGTACAGTTTTGCGGAAATTAATGAATTTAATTCATTTTGGAATAAGGCTGTAATAACAAAAGGTGGAAAAAGTGAAGCACTGTGAATACTTTTCGGATGCACTGTATTATTTATTATTCCATAGATGTAAAGCTAACTATACAATCCGATTGTACAATCTTCTTTAGATCTACCAACGGTGTAGTGCAAGGGCCTGTTTGTATACAAATTGATTCTATATATTTGGTAGGGCCTCCATTTTACACAGCTTTGGTAAATCTAAAGCTTGATTGTATGGTCCGATTGTAACGTATATGGAGACCCTCAAGAAGATTGTACAATCTGATTGTATATGACCAGCTTAAAGTCGTAATATAAAAAAAAAGTAGCAGCTAGGCCAGTGAGTTCATATATTTGGTTGTTGACTCGCATATTTTGGATGATAGCAGCAATGGTACATAATTTCTATACGTGGCACAATACCTATCTGAGCAACTGTCTGCCATCCTGCAGAGCTTTACTAGAAGGACTGTTTTCTCATAAACAAAGTGTGTGTGTGTGTGTGTGTGGCTTTCTGTAAACAAAGCCTCAGTGTGTGTGTGGCTTTCTGTAAACAAAGCCGCGCTGTGTGTGTGGCTTTTTGTAAACAAAGCCGCAGTGTGTGTGTGTCTTTCTGTAAACAAAGCTGCAGTGTGTCTTTCTGTAAACAAAGCTGCAGTGTGTCTTTCTGTAAACAAAGCTGCACTGTGTGTGTGTGGCTTTCTGTAAACAAAGCCGCACTGTGTGGGTGGCTTTCTGTAAACAAAGCCGCGCTGTGTGTGTGGCTTTCTGTAAACAAAGCCGCGCTGTGTGTGTGGCTTTCTGTAAACAAAGCCGCGCTGTGTGTGTGGCTTTCTGTAAACAAAGCCGCGCTGTGTGTGTGGCTTTCTGTAAACAAAGCCGCGCTGTGTGTGTGGCTTTCTGTAAACAAAGCCGCGCTGTGTGTGTGGCTTTCTGTAAACAAAGCCGCGCTGTGTGTGTGGCTTTCTGTAAACAAAGCCGCGCTGTGTGTGTGGCTTTCTGTAAACAAAGCCG
>JBBDGP010004616.1:262500-269420 GCA_037952835.1 Lithobates septentrionalis
GATACAGTGAGCCGCTATGGCCACCGTCTGTATCACGGGAGCGCGCCCGCAAGCACTCAACACCATGCGAGGGAGCTCGCATGAAGGTGTGGAGTCCTTGCTGGGGGGCCCCAGAAGACCAGATTCGGGGCCACTCTGTGCAAAACGTGCTGCACAGTGGAGGTAAGTATAACATGTTTGTTCTTTAAAAAAAATAAATTAAAAAAAATATTATTTTTGGTCCTTTTAAAGTTGACCTTTCAGTACATTTTACCTTGCCTAAAAAAAATTTTCTTACATGTTAGAATATACAGCAAAATTACTTTCCAGCCAAGCCCCACCTTATCATTTTAAAAGCCATTTTTTGAGCTCCGCTTATATCATATTGCCTAGGCTGAGATGATGGCATCAGTCTGCTGCAGGCAGGAGGAAGCATTTCCTCAGTCTCAACCCCCCCCCCAGTGTTCCGACTGCAACATTATCTGTGATCAGTAGCAGATTACAAGATGAGAGGATGCAGCAGAGGCCGAACTGTGTCAGATATTTGAACAAAAAGATGACAATGAAATAGGGTTGAAACAACTAATCCATTAATCGACAACTAACCGATTATGAAAATAGTTGACAACTATTTTCATAATCGATTAATCGGCCAGCCGATTAGTTGGCCTGCGCGCAGAATACATTGTTTGTTGACATATCAGGAAATACAGTGCAGCGCGCATACAGCTCAGTACACCGTCCATACATGTCAGTAAGTGCCTGAGAAGTGAGGAGCAGTGCCTCATGGGACATGTAGTCCTGGGCTGGAAGTGAGAGGTTCTACAGGCAGAAGTTTTTTTTTGTTTTTTACCTTGCTATAGGGGGCACTCTATACTATACATTGCAGCTTGCTATTGGGGCACTCTGAAGGCAGGCGGAGCCTGAAGCGTCAGTGGGGGAACCCAGAAGAGGAGGATTGGGGCTGCTCTGTGCAAAACTTATTACACAGAGCAGGTAAGTAATAACATGTTTGTTTAAAAAATAAAAAGACTTTGAAGGCTCTGTGCAGGGAAAATCAGCATCTGAACCCAGAGAAGCTGGAGGCTGATAGACTGGAGGTAATAGAAGGCATTACAATTACATTTTAAAGTAAACTTTTACCAGTATTGTGCATTATATTTAAAATGATCCTATCCATAAAAAGAAATGATTTTATATCTCACTTCCACCCTTCATATAGCTTTGTGTCTGGACTCCTAGTTACAATGGCAATATATCCTACTTCTGGGTGTGTAATAAATATATAAATATATATATATATATATATATATATATATATATATATATATATATATATATATATATATATATATATATATGTGTGTATGTGTGTGTGTATGTGGTATATATATATATATAATATATATATATATATATATATATATATATATATATATATATATATATATATATGTATATATATATATATATATATGTATGTATGTATGTATGTGTGTGTGTGTATTGTATATGTGTGTGTGTGTGTATATATATATATATATATGTGTGTGTATATGTATATGTGTGTGTGTGTATATATATATATATATACAGTATATTATTACTTCCACTGTGTTACACAGTATAAATGAATCCCTTTATAGTACAGATTATTTGCTCTTTTTGTACCAATTTTAGTTTTTTAACCCCATGTTGACAGGTGATACAAAAAAAAAGCATGCTGCTACTAATTGTCTTAGGCCTGGGTCACACCTATGCTTTTTTTTTTTTTTTTTTTTTGGGGGGGGGGGGTGCTTTTTTCAGAAACGCACTACAGTGCGTTTACACGGTTTCCTATGGGACACGTTCACATCTATGCTTCTTTTTTTTTTTTCTGCCACTGTGTATTTGAAAAAAGGTCAGGGACTTTATTTCAACGCAAAACGGTGCTTTTTTTGGTTCAATAGACTTCAGTGGAGAAGCTGCAGAAAAAAAAATTGCAGAAATTTGCGTTTTTTTTTTAAAATCTGCCCAACAACAAATTGGCCAAAAAAACAGCAGAAATGCAAAGCGCACATTGCAGCAAAATCGCGTGTAAAAAAATGCAAAAACACAGCAAAAAAACAGCCTTACTCGTATCGATTTTCAGATGAGAATATTCATACGAAAAATCTTTGTACATTCGCAGAACGAAAGAATGTCATTTGAAAAGTTCATTTGCTTTTAACGTGGTTTTAAAATGAATGTAATTTCTGAACGAAAACCACATACACGGTCTGAACATTCCTTTGACCAAGAAGTTTTCTATTTTGCGCCTTCAAATTTTTTCCATCACTGTGGTCGAAAAGAACGTTGATTTGACCCCACTAACGATTAGAAAATCAAACGAACATTCTAAAAATCAATTTTTTTTTTTTTTTTTTTTACGGTAGACATTGATTTTGTATGGCCAGCATACAATATATTACAGTTCTGTCTGAAAATCGGCAAAACAGTCTTACATTTTTCTGTTATTCTCAGAGTGGATTAGAGATTTTTCTCTCTAACCATATAGTTATTTATATTTACCACTGCATAGAGATATTAAAGAATAAATTGCTTTTTTTTATATATATATATATATATATATATATATATATATATATATATATATATATATATATATATACTTTTACATATTAACTAAATTATACACCCTATTTTTTTTTATTTTTTTTAAGGTTATTATTTAATTTAATAGAAACAATAATCGGCCAACTAATCGATTATGAAAATAATCATTAGTTGCAGCCCCACAATGAAAGCATTGTCAGGGGGAGTGCTGTTATCTATAGTGGAAAGTATTAAATACCTGGAAGTGTTATAGTGACCTATGACTTGGCATGCATGCACCTCATATCTGATATCTCATGCTGTATCACAAATTTAACAAACTCTCATTTTGGATAGACAGCCACAATGTGAAAAGAAATCAAACATTGCATAGAGCAGTGATTGGCTATAAACCATTCCAACCAGATCTCCCTTTTATAAATGTGATGACTCAGGCTCCAATATGGCTGCCTCCGTGTTTGGACGATATTTGGGTGTGACCGCCAACACTGATCATATCAGCCTGATTCATCCCTTCCATAAACATGTCAGTCAATACGCTTGCAGCTTTATGTTACTGTATTAGCTGCAGGAAACCAGTAACTACATGCCTAACTCAACCAGGCCCTTCTAGAGGACATGCTGGGGCCTGTAGTTCCTCAACCAGTTTTGGTTCTCACTTGCATCAAGTCTTAAAGCGGACCTTCCACTTCAGTGTACTACATACTCATGGGTAGGTCTAAAGGAGATTCTACAGCCAGATTGGGCAGTATGGTCCACTTGACCCCTCTGCGACTTCCTCCCGCAGTGCCTGGGTGAGGGGTGATGACATTTTCCATCCGGCTAGATCTTAGAGAATGCCGAGTAGCCTGGAGAGAAGACAACCCTGCAATGTGCTGCTGTGCCTTCTTTAGGGATTTGGAGTCCCGGGTTCTTGTCTGTAGGAGGATGTCACCACCTGCATTACAGAAAGAAAGCCGATTTTCTAAACGTGGACCATTTATTTCCTGCTGAGCTCAATGAGATTCGAGACTAATATCATATGGATAAAGGAAAGATGCTTCCTTGTGTTAGAACTTTGTAAATTTAGACTGTACTGTAAGGTAAGACAGCCTTGCTTAATCTTTCTAGCCCAGAGGAACCCTGGAAATAATTTTCATGTGTAATTATTGGGGGTCAGTACGAAAGAGGTGCTCTGGACATTGGTGATCAGTGGGAAGAATGTTCCTTGCATTGGAGATCAGTGGGAAGAATGCTCCTTACATTGGTGATCAGTGGGAAGAATGCCCCTTACATTGGTGATCAGTGGGAAGAATGCCCCTTACATTGGGGATCAGTGAGAAGAATGTTCCTTACATTGGTGATCAGTGGGAAGAATGTTCCTTACATTGGTGATCAGTGGGAAGAATGTTCCTTACATTGGTGATCAGTGAGAAGAATGTCCCTTACATTGGTGATCAGTGAGAAGAATGTTCCTTGCATTGGTGATCAGTGGGAAGAATGTCCCTTACATTGGGGGGATCAGTGAGAAGAATGTTCCTTACATTGGTGATCAGTGAGAAGAATGCCCCTTACATTGGGGATCAGTGAGAAGAATGTTCCTTACATTGGTGATCAGTGAGAAGAATGTTCCTTACATTGGTGATCAGTGAGAAGAATGTTCCTTGCATTGGTGATCAGTGGGAAGAATGTTCCTTACATTGGTGATCAGTGGGAAGAATGTTCCTTACATTGGTGATCAGTGGGAAGAATGTTCCTTGCATTGGTGATCAGTGGGAAGAATGTTCCTTACATTGGTGGTCAGTGAGAAGAATGCTCCTTACATTGGGGATCAGTGAGAAGAATGTTCCTTACATTGGGGATCAGTGAGAAGAATGTTCCTTACATTGGTGATCAGTGGGAAGAATGTTCCTTGCATTGGTGATCAGTGAGAAGAATGTTCCTTGCATTGGTGATCAGTGGGAAGAATGTTCCTTGCATTGGTGATCAGTGGGAAGAATGTTCCTTGCATTGGTGATCAGTGGGAAGAATGTTCCTTGCATTGGTGATCAGTGGGAAGAATGTTCCTTACATTGGTGATCAGTGGGAAGAATGTTCCTTACATTGGTGATCAGTGGGAAGAATGTTCCTTACATTGGTGATCAGTGGGAAGAATGTTCCTTACATTGGTGATCAGTGGAAGAATGTTCCTTACATTGGTGATCAGTGGGAAGAATGTTCCTTACATTGGTGGTCAGTGGGAAGAATGCTCCTTACATTGGTGATCAGTGGGAAGAATGCTCCTTACATTGGTGATCAGTGAGAAGAATGTTCCTTACATTGGTGATCATTTAGAAGAATGTTCCTTACATTGGTGATCAGTGGGAAGAATGTCCCTTACATTCATGCATGGTTAGGAAGAATGCTCTTTACTTTGGTGCTCAGTTGGAAAAATATTCCTTACATTGGTGCTCGGTGGGAAGAATGCTCCTTAGGTTGGTGCTCGGTGGGAAGAATGCTCCTTAGGTTGGTGCTCGGTGGGAAGAATGCTCCTTAGGTTGGTGCTCGGTGGGAAGAATGCTCCTTAGGTTGGTGCTCGGTGGGAAGAATGCTCCTTAGGTTGGTGCTCGGTGGGAAGCATGCTCCTTAGGTTGGTGCTCGGTGGGAAGCATGCTCCTTAGGTTGGTGCTCGGTGGGAAGCATGCTCCTTAGGTTGGTGCTCGGTGGGAAGCATGCTCCTTAGGTTGGTGCTCGGTGGGAAGCATGCTCCTTAGGTTGGTGCTCGGTGGGAAGAATGCTCCTTAGGTTGGTGCTCGGTGGGAAGCATGCTCCTTAGGTTGGTGCTCGGTGGGAAACATGCTCCTTAGGTTGGTGCTCGGTGGGAAGCATGCTCCTTAGGTTGGGTGCTCGGTGGGAAGCATGCTCCTTAGGTTGGTGCTCGGTGGGAAGCATGCTCCTTAGGTTGGTGCTCGGTGGGAAGAATGCTCCTTAGGTTGGTGCTCGGTGGGAAGAATGCTCCTTAGGTTGGTGCTCGGTGGGAAGAATGCTCCTTAGGTTGGTGCTCGGTGGGAAGCATGCTCCTTAGGTTGGTGCTCGGTGGGAAGCATGCTCCTTAGGTTGGTGCTCGGTGGGAAGCATGCTCATTAGGTTGGTGCTCGGTGGGAAGCATGCTCCTTAGGTTGGTGCTCGGTGGGAAGCATGCTCCTTAGGTTGGTGCTCGGTGGGAAGCATGCTCCTTAGGTTGGTGCTCGGTGGGAAGCATGCTCCTTAGGTTGGTGCTCGGTGGGAAGAATGCTCCTTAGGTTGGTGCTCGGTGGGAAGAATGCTCCTTAGGTTGGTGCTCGGTGGGAAGCATGCTCCTTAGGTTGGTGCTCGGTGGGAAGCATGCTCCTTAGGTTGGTGCTCGGTGGGAAGCATGCTCCTTAGGTTGGTGCTCGGTGGGAAGAATGCTCCTTAGGTTGGTGCTCGGTGGGAAGAATGCTCCTTAGGTTGGTGCTCGGTGGGAAGCATGCTCCTTAGGTTGGTGCTCGGTGGGAAGCATGCTCCTTAGGTTGGTGCTCGGTGGGAAGCATGCTCCTTAGGTTGGTGCTCGGTGGGAAGAATGCTCCTTAGGTTGGTGCTCGGTGGGAAGCATGCTCCTTAGGTTGGTGCTCGGTGGGAAGCATGCTCCTTAGGTTGGTGCTCGGTGGGAAGCATGCTCCTTAGGTTGGTGCTCGGTGGGAAGCATGCTCCTTAGGTTGGTGCTCGGTGGGAAGCATGCTCCTTAGGTTGGTGCTCGGTGGGAAGAATGCTCCTTAGGTTGGTGCTCGGTGGGAAGAATGCTCCTTAGGTTGGTGCTCGGTGGGAAGCATGCTCCTTAGGTTGGTGCTCGGTGGGAAGCATGCTCCTTAGGTTGGTGCTCGGTGGGAAGCATGCTCCTTAGGTTGGTGCTCGGTGGGAAGAATGCTCCTTAGGTTGGTGCTCGGTGGGAAGCATGCTCCTTAGGTTGGTGCTCGGTGGGAAGCATGCTCCTTAGGTTGGTGCTCGGTGGGAAGCATGCTCCTTAGGTTGGTGCTCGGTGGGAAGCATGCTCCTACCGAGCCCCACATGGGGCTTAAAGTGATTTGTAAAGTCTTTGTTATTTAAAAAAAAAAAAAAACATGTTATACTTACCTGCCCTGTGTAATGGTTTTGAGTCTGCTGTTGAGTGTCCCTCGTCCCCCCCCAACCCCCCCCCCCCCTTGGGGCACCCAAGCCAAGCCACACTTCACTTAGGGGTGTACTCACTTTTGTTGCCAGCGGTTTAGACATTAATGGCTGTGTGTTGAGTTATTTTGAGGGGACAGCAAATTGACACTGTTATACAAGCTGCACACTCACTACTTTACATTGTAACAAAGTGTCATTTC